>OVBA01009014.1:0-11392 GCA_900406435.1 Lepidium aucheri | reverse complement strand
TCGAAGGCTCTACATTCCTTGGTAGAGGCGGATAATGAGCTGCTCTCCAGATCGATGCAACAAAATTACACTCAAAGAGAGCATGGCTTATGGTTTCAGGTTGTTGTTTGCAAATTGTACAAAGAGAATCTTGAATGATATGCTTGTTCCTTAATTGATCCGCAACAGCTAAAGCTCCAGAAGCAGCACGCCATAAAAATACCTTGATTTTTGGTATTGTTTTTATCTTCCATAATTTTCTTTTTAGCTTGGTACCGGCTGATTCATGAGTTTCAAGAATAGTACCATTGTGTTTTAATTGTTGCAGAAGTTTGCTGCCACTTTTAACACTATATTTGTCATCCCGAGTAAAAGGCCAAAACCGATCATCTCTAAGAGATGGATGAGGTGGGAATGCTTTTATCTTCATCACATCCGAAGGGATGAAAAGATCTTCCAATTTAGTGTTATCCCACTGTCCACTAGGAGTTATAAGGTCCGATACCTTCAAGTGAATATCATGGATAGGTGAGGCTGCATACGGACTGCGAGGAAGAGTATCAAGTACCCATTTATCATTCCAAACTGACGTGTTACACCCATCTCCGATCAATTTCATAAGGCCCTTTTCCAACAAGAATCGTGCATAACATATACTTCTCCAAGCATAAGAAGGTCTTGTACCCAAACCAGCTTCGATGAACTCCTTATTAGGGAAGTATCTAGCTTTGTAAACCCTTGATACTAAAGATGAGGTGTCATTGATAAATCTCCATCCTTGTTTAGCAAGTAAGCACATGTTGAAGTCTTCAATTTCTCGAAAACCCAAGCCACCATCTTTCTTAGACTTACATAAATTCTTCCAAGGAATCCAATGAATCTTCTTTCTATTATCTGTATTACTCCACCAGAAACTAGGTAAAACACTTGTGAGTTTACGACATTGATGCTTTGTTAATTTGAAACAAGCTAAAATTTACCATTACTCGTAATTTAATTATGTTTTTTCTTACTATTGAAATTTTTGTCTTACACCTATTGAATGAAGGTATATGAGGAGACATCAACAATAATTAAAATTATCTAAATGAGTAAAAATGATATTTTTGTATAGCTAAACACATTAATAGGAGTATGTGTGGTTTTATATTAAAATTTTGTCAAAAATTTTGCAATTGTTTTTTTTTGTAATATAAATTCAAAATTTGGGAAAATATAATAACAACTATAAAACACATTTGTCATCAACTTCAATCATATATGGATACAGAATTTGGAAAAATTAGAAAATACATTTGCAAATATAAAATAAATATTTTCATATTAGATTTTTTTAATTACAAATGTTTTTAAAATGTTCAATACTAAATTAGTAAATGTATCCTTAAATTTATTATTTGTTTTGAATTGTGGTTTAAAATTTATTATTATTATTTTAATTATGGTTTAAATTAAGAAGTATTGAGTATATAATTTGTTTACAATTATGGTTGTAAATTTAGAGGTACAAAATTTATCATATATTTTTAATTATGGTTTAAAATTAATAAATTTTAAAAGGTGAATTGATGATGTGGAGAATGATGTGGGTTCATGAGAAGAGAGGAGGATTCTGATGTTTAATTTTATCATGTCTTTGTCGTGTTTTTTTTTTTTTGTGAAAAATGTGTACATTTCTTGTTACCTATTTGGACTCAATATTCATTTTTATAAAAAGATAGATTGAAAAAAGAACTAAAACAATTACAAAAATATTCAACTATTATTAGAGTATTGGTTTACTCTACTCTAGTAACAAGTGATTCATTGAATGGTTTGTAGATAAGTGTAAACTATGTTTTTTCTTTTGTTTGTTTTTCTTTTATAATTGGCGTAGACTATATTTCTACTTCAATTGTATATATACTAATGTACAAACGATTTTAATTAATAATAAAATATATTATTTCTTTTTTATTTTTATTTTTTGTGATTTTTTTCTTTCTTTATTATCGATTTACCAATAGTACTATATTATCAAATCGTTTGAAAACAACTTCAAACATTATCAATCCTCAACCAACATCTTTGTACAAAAATATAAGTTTAATCTTTTCTAAATCTTTGTTGTTTGTTTCTTTTTTTATTTTATTTTTACCAAAATCTAATCAAACTGCTACAATCTTTTTTTCTTGTTTATTGGTGAAGGTAATTGACTATTCCATCAATTCTTATTATTCCAAAATTTTGATTATTCTGTCAAAAGATTTTATCACTCATCAATGGTGGTTGGTAGAACAAAGTCCAAAAAATTAGCTTAATTTCTTCTAAATAAGTTTGATCTACAAAATTAGTGACAGCAGAAATTATAAAAAATACAAAATAATATAATGTATCGCACTTATGTTAATTTTGAGGCTTCAATCATATCAAAGCATAAAGATCAATCAAATTATTTCACCGATTGATTATATTTTCTTGTTAAATATTACTCTAGCTATTTCGGTGGAGAGATCCTAGTTTGTTCCGCCAAACTCAATTCTTGAATACATCTATGCTTTATAAGACTGCAAGAAAACTAGTTTGTAGATATTTTCCAGCAATGAAAACAACCCGTTATTTCATGTTTATGACATTGGAGTCTATTTTAGCAAAAATCCAATTGAACATGCGATTAGTAACTCGCTATTTGGTGTTGTGGGAATGCAAAATTCTAAAAACTAATGAAAAATATAATGTAGAAGGGCAATCAGTTCAAAGGTCAATAATTGCTCCAAATCGCCGTGTAAAATCTATTTAAACTCGCAAAGGAGGAAATATGTGAAACCTTCAAAGACGACAAAAGAGATGGACACAAATTGAGAGCTTAAAAATTCATAAACCATTGCAATGGAGTCAGGGTCATGCCCAAATAGTTGTAGAATGGGAACTTTCCCTAAAACACACACACAAAATTAATTTAAAAGGCCATATTTTCAATAAAATTTTGCTTATATTTTTTGTTATTTAATTTTAATTAACTAATTTGGTTTACTTTGATTTAATTTTAAAACACTCTAAAACAACTATTAATAACAGAAATGTTAAATTAACAACTATTAAGATTTTGAGATTATTAAATATATATATAAAATAGGATGATGTTTTTTAAGGTGTCACATCATCATATCTTTAAAGGGTGAATTAAGTAGTAATACAAAAATTTTATGGAAATTAGGTGATGAACATAAGATTTCAAATAACTAAATTTGAAACGGTGAAAGAGATAAATATCCTTACTTATATTATCAACCTCATTAAACTAAATAGAAAAAATATAAGGTATGATTTAGATATTGCTAGATGCATTAAACTGTGTCAGAGCAACTAGCATTTTAAGAAGGATTGGACGAGCGACTATATCAGATATTAAACGTTTACATAAATTGGTGTCTTTGTACATAAATTGGTATACATAAACATTTAACATGCAAAGTCAAAAACATGGTGACTTTTACGATTATAAATCAAATAAAGCACGTAATTGTAATACACTTAGATATAGTGGTGTCTAGGTGCATAGATTGGTAAACAGCAACATTTCACATGACAAGCCAAATATATGGTGAATTTTGCATTTATAAATCAAATAAAGAAAGAAAGATATAAATCAGTAGAGGACTTGCATTCTGAACCAGATGTGGTTGTTATTGGCTGTGTAGACGATGTATGTCCCTCGCGAGTGTATGCAGGGCAGATAGATGGTAGCGATAAATTTATTGTTAGACATGTGACCCTCAAACATGTATGTTGTGTTGATGCAAGAGTGTGCATGTGTACATAAACTTGTATACGTCAAAGACATAAGTTATTAAACATTTACATAAAATGGTGCATGTGTACATTGATACAAGGTTAACTATACTAATTTAATCTCTCATGTGTATCGTATTGATGTAGCACATAAAGATCAAATCCACGAGGACCAATGGTTACACTATCGATCTCTAGATTAAACTCCAGCTAAGACAAATCAAACAACAGTGGGAATGAAACAAAATAAAACAATAACGATATGAAACTAATAAATAAAAAAGGCATCAGGCATAGAGTATTCATCAGGAAATAGGAATCTAACTAGGGAAACTATTCAGGGAATTACTTAAGCTCAATTCTCGACTTGAACAAAAAGGTATAACGAGTATACTCTCGCAGTACTCGAGACTCCACTCGACAATTTAGAGATCCTAACTATTGTTGGTTCCAAATCTCGAACAGGCATTAAACAAGTAGGTTTAACTGTCCATAATCAGCCTAAATATCAGCTATCGCGGTTTAGGATTGATTGCTCATCTAATCTAGTTCAGATTCCTAGCAAGCTTTTGGAGAGCTAACAACCTAAGTTCATAGATTAGTTGATTAGGTTATTCTAAGCATTAAGCATAAGATTAGATGGAGAATACTTTACTGAATTCGAACCCTATTTGTCCCTAATCATTGATTCATAAATCCCTAGAAACCCTAAACATGATAAGGAATCTACTCACATATGATCTAAGCAGAAACACAAATCATAATGAAAAGAAACATGAATTGCAATAGAAAATAAAAGAGGGTTTAGAAATCTTCTCCAGAGGTGTTGTGGAGAATGAAATCCTCTCCTCAAGGTTACAACTAAAAGTGGCTGCTAACAATAATGATAGGATTGTTCTAAAACGTGGCTATACCTAGTTTTTATAAGGGAAAATTGTTCTGGTACAAAATAAGTTAAACCGAGCAAAATACGAAAATTTCAGGGTTTTCTCGTGAAACTTCGTTGATCGATCGATTGATCAAGGTGTAGATCGATCGATCAAGGCCTTAGTAGATTGATCCTCAAGTCGAGCATATCTTCTAGTGGCATCTGTTCGTGGCCAGAATGACATGTCTTTGGTAAAATCATCATATCTTCATAACCGTTTGTCCGATTGCCTTCAAACAACCTCCAAATAAAAGCTAACTCACGTGGTTATCTTGTGTTCAAATTTCATCTCGATTCAAATGTCGGAAGACTTTCAAAAGAATCCAAACTTCTGACGCTTCTGCATGATTCTGCATCTCCATATGCTCGTTTTCACTCAAAACAGCTCATCTTCTCCAAATATGACCTATGATCTGAAAAGACTCTAAAACAGACTAAAAGACTCTAAAACGTATACTTTGACTCAATAAAATCATGGAAAAAAGGGTTAGAAACCGATAAAAACACCGTATATCAACTCCCCCAGACTTAATCTTTTGCTTGTCCTCAAGCAAACAGAAAAACCAAGAATGAGAAAGAAGTTTGAAAACGTGGGAAGTCCTTTCCCCCTCCTCCAGACTTAGCTTCTTGCTTGTCCTCAAGCAAGCAAAGACTGAAAAGAGGTTTGAAAACACGGGAACTCCTTCCGTCCTAAGAACACCATAAAAACAATCCATTTAGTAAGCCACATGAAAACATACCTAGCATAATCGAGACCACTTTGTAATTCCCTCAGACTTTACATCTATCCCAATCAAACTCCACAATCCAAACAAGAAATCCAAATGCACCATACTGACTTCCTAAAGTATCTAAGTGTGGTCTTATTAAGGGAATATCAATCAAAGGACACATGGATTATTCTTTAGCCATAACTATAACACAAAGACTATCTTCCCTATTGTTTCTTTCCTCTCACTTCATTCACTTTGCAGCCGATTTTTCCCTACTTACCTAGGGTATCATTTTTTTTATCAGCTGCTCAACCAATTTTTCCCTACTTACCTAGGGTATCATTTGATTTCTTTTATTGGTTGTCCAACCAGATATATCCCTACTTACCTAGGTTTCATTTTATTTTTTCAACTGGTTGGTTCTTTAGAAACTCAAAGAATGAAGGCAAAAGTGGCTTCATTGGACCCAAATTTTCGATCCTTAGCCAAATTTAGCATTACTTCAACTTTGTTATATAGTTACTTCAGAATATAAACACTCGAATATCTAAGAGAGGGGAACCATACTCACACAGATAAGACTTTCAAGACTGAAGAGAGGAATCCGATCTAATGCATACAAAACCCCTTGACAAGAAGATTAAATCAGGTTAGGGGTGAGTCGACATGAGATTCTTCGAATACCTGAGAGGATATGGGTAACATTGAGAAGTTGCACAATCTCTAGGTTTCCAATAGTCATAGATCTATGTCAAACTTGAACCAATGGTCGCTTAAGTTCCTGAAAATATATCTATTCCTCAAAATCATAGTTCCCTACAACGATTTTGACTCAAAAATTTATTCACGAAAAATAACAAAAAGGCTCAAAAGAAAACAAAAGAAACGAAACGTGTTAGTCACCACAAGTGTACTATCCCAAACTTACTTCACACCATCTCGGTGTGAAAATAAATCTGAAAGAAGTACAACTTGCACAAAAATATCATAGAAACATAAAAGGAGACAATGGAGAAGTGAAACAAACCTGAACATATGGATCGGTTGATCTGGGTGACGATCGATCGATCTCAACTGCTCAGAGAGCTGGATCGAACGATCTTCAGTGATGAGGTTGATCTAAAGTTTAGACTCAAAATTTGATTGTGGTCGGACACCTACTCGAACCATTCTCTGTAAATCAACAACCAAAGAAAAAGAGAGATTTCAATTTCTCCAAAAGGCATGAGAAAATCAAAAATCTTAAATTAGAATGAGATTACTATGAAATCAATTGCTAAATTTAATAATCAACACATATAAACATCCAACAATGCATCAATTAATCAAATATTGTCTTAATTCCAATCTTAAATTCCCAAATTTTTGTAAAAAAAATTTCAACCTAAACATCAAATTTGACTAAAATCTATCTAAAATCTAGTTAAAGGGAACTCGAAATCATTATACAAGAATGAAAACACAAGAATTTTACATAATCAATGATGAAAAACTCGAATTTCATAAAACCCAAATTCCCTAAATTTTGTCGAAAATAAAAAGGATGATAAAGAAAAATGTCTTTATAGACCGAGAAAGATAGTTAGCTAATCAAAAATAGGATGACAATCCAAACGGGTTAGGCTCAAAAATTACTCAAATCCGATTAAAACGAGGGAGATATGAAGGATTGAAAATCTAAATTTTTCCTCCTCAAAATCACTCAAATCCGGTTTTCAACATCAGAAGACTTACCTGACTCGATGATCATTCGATTATGGGTTAAATCGATTGATCAACGAGTATCTTCTCGTGACTCTCTTTTCGATGATCAATCGATCACACCCGTGGAGGTTGATCGTTGGGCCAAGCGCATGATCTGTGAAGACACAATCGATGTATCATTCTCTTGATGGTCGATCACAAGATCGAGCGTGCACCTCCTGGTAGTTGAGTATCGATCGATCCTAGCATTGATAGATCGATCACAATGTCTCGACCAAATTTCTCTTACATGAACTAGACGAAAACAAAAACAAGAAAACATAAAACGAAAAATACAGAAAATGAAAATTACCTACTAGTGTGTTGCCTTCCACTCAGCGCTTCTTTAAAGTTATTAGCTTGACTTTGGCCTTAGATGTTAATCGTGAGAATCAATAGGTTGAGCTAATGCACCTTTCATCCTCTTCCTGTTTTCATAATAGACAACATACCCAAGAAGGAAGGCGATTGCTCATAATAGCAGAACCAGATGTTCATCAAAGTGAACTATCACAAGCACAAGATATTTCATGAGATATTCCATGAAGTTCAAACTACTTGGAGGATCAAATGCATTGGAGGGAAAAATAAAGTCAATCTTAAGACTAGTGGATTTTACTAAAGAGTAGTCTACTTTATCTTCAGATTTACATGATAATTTCAAGCATTCATCAATCATAAGGAGGTTGTTAGAGACTACCTCTTCGGTGCAAGGTAACAGAATTTCCTCAAAATCACCAATTTCATGGGTTGAATCACATGTACCTTCTAGTTGATTTTGTGTGTATTCTTGCATAAGAACACTAGCAACCCAATTCTTATACTTTGATCCATCGCAAAACACCAGCTTGACAATCTCGTCAACTTCTCTGTTGTAGTCAATGATGGAGGTTACTTCTGAAGCTTGAACAATCTTTGTCTCATGCATCTCGATAAGTGCACACACCTCTTCATGATTACTATTGATATCGTTTCTCACCCTCTCAGGTATTGCATTGATTTCCAACGTAAGTTGCTTATGAAGAAGCTGCTGCAACATATCTATAAGCTCCTCCTTAGTAGTTTGATCTTGGGGATACCGTTCACGCGTCCTCTCATGGTATAAGTAGTCATTACATAACCGATCACTGCGTAGCCGGTTATTACACAACCACCCAATCGATCTAGGCTCATATCCCATGGTCAATTGCTTGCTTTCATGTTAGACACCTGATTCAAAAAGAAAATAAAAAGTAAAAACAAAAATGTTAGTAAAAATAATTAAAAATCTTAGACTAAAGTTCAATCTTATATCGAAAGACAACACAATTGGTCCCCGGCAACGGCGCCAAAATTGATACATGGTTAATTATACCAATTTAACCTCTCGTGCATATCGTATCGATGTAGCACTTAAGGATCGAATCTACGAGGACCAATGGTTATACTATCGATCTCTAGATTAAACTCAAGCTAAGAAAAATCTAACAATGGTGGGAACGAAAGAAAACAAAGAAATAACAATATGAAACTAATAAATAAAAAAGGCGTCAGACATAGGGCATTTTTTAGGAAATAGGAATCTAACTAGGGAAACTATTCATGGAATTACTTAAGCTCAGTTCTCGACTTGAACTGAAAGGTATAACAAGTATACTGACTCCACTCGACAATTTAGAGGTCCTAACTATCGTTGGTTTCAAATCTCGAACAGGCATTAAACAAGTAGGTTCAACTATCCACAATCAACCTAAACATCAGCTATCATGGTTTAGGACTAATTGCTCATCTAATCTAGTTCAGATTCCTAGCAAACTTCTGAAGAGCTAACAACCTAAGTTCATAGATTAGTTGATCGGGCTATTCTAAGCATTATTGAATTCGAACCCTGTTTTTCCCTAATCATTGATTCCTAAATCCCTAGAAATCCGAAACCTGATAAGGAATCTACTCAGACATGGTCAAAGCAGAAACACAAAGCATAATGAAAAGAAATATGAATTGCAATAGAAAATAAAAGAGGGTTTAGAAATCTTCTCCAATGGTGTTGTGGAGAATGAAATCCTCTCCCCAAGGTTACAACTAACAGTGGCTGCTGAAAATAATGATAGGATTCTTCTAAAATGTGGCTAGACCTAGTTTTAATAAGGGAAAATCTTTCTAGTACAAAATAAGTTAAACCGGGTGAAATATGAAAATTTTAGGGTTTTCTCGCAAAACTTTGTTGATCAATCGATCAAGTTGTTGATCGATTGATCAAGGCCTTAGTAGATTGATCCTCAAGTCGAGCGCAACTTCTGGTGGCATCTGTTCGCGGCCTGAATGACATGGCTTCGGTAAAATCGTCATATCTTCCTAACCGCTTGTGTGATTGCCCTAACACCACCTCCTCATAAAAGCTAACTCACGTGGCTATCTTGTGTCCAAATTTCAGCTTGATGCAACGGCGGGAAGGCTTTTAGAAGAATCTAAACTTCTGACGCTTCTGCATGATTCAGCATCTTTATATGCTCGTTTTCACTCAAAACAGCTCATCTTCTTCAAATGTGACCTATGACCTGAAAAGACTCTAAACAAGGGTTAGAAACCGATAAAAACACCGTATATCATAGATAAACTGGTATACGTCAAACACACAAGTTTTTAAACAAATGATATGATTTGTTACACGTTTACATGACTTGTTATGTGTTTAAATGACTTGTTACGCTTGTACATGACTTGTTAAATTGTAAAGAAATATGTAACATGCATAGGGGTAGAGGATTTTAAATGAGATAGAGGTATAAAAGAATCATATGGACTTACTAAAAAAGTTACATGTGAAACATATTTGTGATGCATGCAACTGAAAATGTAACAGCGCCACAACATGCAAGCCTAGATAGCAATCTAGACATGGGACCTGAGTAGAAAAACCAGATGCAACTTGGAATCAAATCAAATAAACATAGAGGTTTTTAAAGAAAAAATTTGCAGAAACCTAAACCCTAGAAACAAAATCTAGAGACACCAAACAATGATTGGATGCGATTTCATGACAGATTTTTGTTATTGAAACATATGTTCGTGAGAACAAAGTAGAAAAAGAAACATAAAATCAAAAAGGGGAACAAATCCAACAAAACCCAACCAGACTTGCAAAATATGGACCCGAAATCAAGCCACATCTTCGCTCTCATTTTCATCTTCAACTTGTTCTTCGTGCTCTTCTTTTTTTTTTTCTTTGGCATCTATTTAATGATTCTCAAAAGGACATGAAACAAAAACAACTCTGAAACTGAAATGGAAATCAAATCTCAGAGAATTAAAATAAATATAGAAAGATATGGAGAAATTTTTATATTACATAGATGATATGGTTAAAAAGGGAAAAAATATGTACATCACCATACAGAACAGTATTTGGTGAGAGAACTAATATTCATAAAACTTATGTATTTCCATTATTCCCGGTCTTTTAATTAACCTCTTAAATAAAAATCACAATTGCAACATGAATATAAATTCAACAATCTCTTGCGTAAGGGTTGGCTTGTGGTCGACCGCCATTTTCTCTCATTCTAACTTTAAATACAATTTATAAATCTATATATATTTGAGATCCAACTTAATAATAAAATCTCACATGTGAAAAAATCTCTTTAGTTACTAATTTTTGAAATCCAATTTGATATATAATAGGTTATAATAAAATTCGACATATAGAAGAATTTATTTGGTTACTAATTTTGGAAACTTAACTGTCTATAATAAGATACTTTACATTTTTGGATGGTTGAATTCGAGATGTGAAAGAATCTGTTTATTACTACATTCTAAAACTCTATTTTATATCATATGATAAGATTTCAAGCTAATAATAGTAAAATAAAATAATAACAAATTAAATTCAAAAAATTTTACCTTTTTTGTTTGTTTGTCTTGATTGCTCTGGATGTAAACAAAAACAAATAAATTAAATTGGAGAAGGGTTGGAAAGTTGAAAGGTATTGAAAACTGTATATATGTTAATACATATATATAGCAATGAATATTCCCAATTCTTTTTTAGATTAGGATTATGTATAAAAATTTCTTTTAATTTATGATTATATATAATTAAATATTTGAAAGTATTTAGATAATTATCTTCTGTAGGATTATTATCAGAGATATATATCTTATCTCATTATGAATTTTTTATAAATATATATTATTCAAAATTTCATATATATATATATCTATAATTTTCATTGTTTCTAAATAATTTTTAATAAAATAATTTCATTTATATAAT
>OVBA01009013.1:0-11392 GCA_900406435.1 Lepidium aucheri | reverse complement strand
TTTAAGCTTCTGATTTGGCATGATCGTGGCTAGCGCCGTAATGGATCAGCAGAATTGGAAAGGGGTCTTCACCATGATAATGGGTTGATCTAGCTTGTCCCGGTCTAGGGATCGCCTTATATAGCTTGGCGAGATCGGATCGGCGAGTTTACCGCCGATAATCACCTCCTATCCTCTAGATTCATGCTTTTTACCTTAGATTCACTTATTTCTATTGTCTTGCTCTGTTTATTGATCATTTCTCTGTTTTTATGAGTTTAAGTTCTGTTTCTATTTTGTCTTGTAGCTTATTTTGTCATATTGGCTAGATTGCAAGCTCACTAGAAAACATAGTCTATCTTTGTGACAGATTGATAGGTTGTCTGGACTAGGAACCAGTAGTAGATAGGTTGATTACAAGTAACTACTAAGTATTGGTTTGACATCCCGTTTACTTACCACCATGCTTCAATGATTTGATCACCTAGGTTAAAAACCTTGTTATCACATGTTCCACCTCATCTTTACCAAAAGGACTCAATAACATTCTCTTTTCACTCGATGTGAATCTAGGAAAGCCTTCACTCGATATCTTATGGGGCACCAAAAGCAGATCATGCATGGAGTATAAATTCTGATAATAACGCATAGCAAGAGTCTCCAATTCCTTAGTATTCGAAATCCAAACACCATCATCATTAACCAAACTCTCAATTTTATTCTTTCTTCTCCGAATAATTGATGAGGTGTGAAAGAAAGATGTATTGCGATCACCCAAAGCTATCCACTTCTCCCTTGATTTCTGAAACCATAATAACTCCTCTTGCTCAAGTACCACATCAAGTTCTTGGATCAACTTGCTCTCCTCACGCAACAAGTCATATGTTTGGTGAAGTTCAATCTGACTTTGGACAGCTTTAATCTGCGATAATGTCTTTTCTTTCCTTAAAGTAATATCACCAAAAACCTCCTTGTTCTACTTCCGTAAAGCCCTCTCCAACTTTCATAAAGCCAACAAAGTGCTTAGAGATAGTCCCATGATGAATGTAGGTGCTCTTTAAAACCTTCATGCTTTAACCATGCAGCCTCGAACCTAAAAGGGCAACGACTTGGATTACCCACCGACTCAAGATATAGTTGAAGAAACAAAGGTGCATGATCCGATGATAAGAAAGAAAGATAAGACATCAAAGCTTCTTGCCAACAAATCCACGTTTTAGCACAACATAAAACACGGTCTAAGCTCTTGGCAACAAAGTTGTTCGCCGTACATCCCCTTTTCCAAGTATACTTATTCACCTTGAAGCCCATATCGGTTAGAGAATCTTCGTTCATCCATTCACATTATTCAAGAGAGTCGTGCGACAATTGACCATTACCTCCTATTCTTTCATCCAATCTTGCGATAGTGTTAAATTCACCTTCTACCACAATAGGGTCCACAAAACTACAAACCAAACATGTTAATTTACCCCAAAGTCAACTACGTTTACCGACTGTTGGAGCTGGATAGACAACTATTAGGTTCAAAATAACTATCCCTATATCAATATGCGCACAAATGTATTGCTCTGAGGATTATACAATTGAGATCACCCAAATTCTAATTTCCACAAGAGCCAAATCACACCACTTTGCCCTTGAGCGTCGACTCTCAGAGACATATCAAAGCCCAAATCTTGGCAAATCGTCCTTGTCCTACCACCTCCAGCATGAGTCTCAAACACACCAAGCACATCAACCTTATGTTTCTTTAACATATATCGAATCGATCTTCGGAAACTGGGTATATTTGCTCCCCGGCAGCTCCATAAAAGACAATTTATAAGGAAATTAATTTCCAAGAAGAAAACTACTAGGGACAATCAAGCCCCTACCACACTATCACCAGGCTCACGGTTATCCTTGATCATGGTAACCATATCCTTTAATTCACATGGAACCATTGTCGTAGAAGACACGGCACTATCCCGAACCTGCATATGTCTAACACCATCTATCACCGGAGATATACAATCAACATTCAGAGAAATACCTTTCGCCTCCTTCACACAAGCCTCCGGTGTGCGTAATCTTTTCCCTGATTCTGTTCTTATTGTCTCATATGTAGCCACAACAAAAATTAAACACCTAGAAGGTTTATTCACAATCTCTTTGGGTCAGGTCTTTTTTCCAAATTTCTAACTCCCAAAACCTTCTAAAAATGAGAATCACAACCAGCTACACTATTGGTAGAATCCATAACAAATTCCTCACACCCTCACATAAGACATTGGTCACCGAATTCGAGACTTGTGCTGCATACACAACACTCGCTTTATCCGCTTCACTCATACCACATGATCCCACATCCGTAGAATTGTCTACTTCCATTGCAAGCTTCTCAAACTTATTCGCCGAACCACCCTGCACTCTCTCCACAATCCCAACAGAATTCTTAGAAGTCTACAAACCCGAGCCACTCGATGTACCACTTGAGATCATGAGATTTTGTGCTAGCAAATCACGTCTCCGAGCCACTCTTTTAACCGGTGTAAAACCATCAGTCACAGTCTTGATCGGACTCGTAGATGCATCAACAACCCTACTCACCAAAATGAATTATCTGTTAGTGTTAATTCTTGTGTTTTCCGGGTACATGCCCTCGTTACATGCCCATAAATCCCACACCTCGCACAAATAAGTGCGAGTCCTTCGTATTCAACAAAGAATTGTTCTCCATTTACTAGAACTGATCCTTTCAACGGCTTTGATAGGTCTACCTCAACACAAACTCTAACAAAACAAGCACGATCCATATTTCTAGTGAGACCATCCACCTTAATTGGATCTCCAATGTCCCACGCTATGGTCATGATAATTGCCAAGTGGTAAAAGTACACCAGCAATTGAGATAAACGGACCCAAACAAGAGTTGTAGTAATCTCGTCTCGTCGAGGATCAAACTCCGAGCTCTATACCTTCATCAATAAATAACTCCCAAAAACCATTCATGGTCTACTTGTCAATGCAGCCACGTAATCTTTCTCATGCTCGAAACACACCATGAAAAAATTCCTAAGTAAATCTATCACTGCCATATCCCCATCCGGTTTCCAATTTTTCTTTAACTTCTGGTACATCACTGAGACCTTCACAATTCGACCTAAGATCTTAACAATGATGCAATTCTTCCATAGATTTTTCATGGTCTCAATAACTTCATCGCCAATAGTAATCACCGCTTGGCTATCCTCACCACACGAAAACTCCACCTTTGACCTATCCAAGACAAATTCCTCAGCAATCGCCATCTTTGGTGATTGTATGCCCCCCATACTTGACCCATCGACTTTAGATACCCATGATGGGATATCATTAACTGGCTTAGAAGGTTGAACAATAACCCTATTATCCACCGCCATATCATCATCTCCTTCGCCATCAACAACCCTAGTAACAACCTTTTCACCACTCACAACCCTAGCATCAATCTTGTCCCATCAACAACCCAAGAAACAATCTTTTTGCCATTAATAACCCTAGCCTCACCACGATCCACCAAAACATTCCCCGTAAACGCTCCTAATACCATCGGATTAGGAGGCACGCTCAGCGGAGTTCGAACCCCCACGACGTCCATCATCAAAGTGTCTTGTCCAGGGTTTCTTGAAAGCCTACTATCACCAGTACAATTACCCTTAGCCCTAGCTGTTATAGCGTTCCCTCAATCCAGAACTGGTCCTTTGAATTGTCATTTATGATTTGTTTTAGCTTATATAAAATATTTTCACTATTATTATTATTATTATTATTATTGTTATTATTATTATTATTGTTGTTGTTATTGTTATAAAGAAATTTCATTGTTTCTCGAGTTAGTCAAATATCCTTATTATTTTAATCAAAACGAAGCAGTTTAGTAGATTTTTTTTTTACCGTCAAACATATTTATATTGCATTAACATAATCAAAGTTTACATTGTCACGTAAAAAACAGGGACAAGAATTATAAATCGACCATGACTGAAGATTATTGATGTAATTGTGTTCGCCAGCAAATCTGCACAATTATTTGCTTCTCTGCTTCGGTATGTAAACCGGATTGAGTCGAAAGATGTAGTCCATGCCATTACTGTAACATAAAAATTACGAAGACGTATATTTTGTGTTTTCCCCTGTAGGATATGGTTTATAGTTATATTATCCCCTTCAAACTCAACACATTTGTAACCTAACGCGTGTGTTCCTTGGAGAGCCCAGATTAGCGCTGTAAATTCGGCTTCTTCCACCGTTTGACGACCTTCAAATTTTCCCATGCCAGCATGTAAGAATAGACCATGTTCATTACGGAGAATCCAGCCCATACCTGAGTTGCCCATTTGTTTATACGTTGCATCGTAATTGCATTTAATCCATCCATGTGCCGGCTTATGCCAGAAAGGCATCCTAACAGTATGGTATCATGATTGTAACATGGATTTTCACACTCTAATGATTTTGCCGTGAGCCATTCTTCAGTATCTTGCCTTGCTCGATGAAAGCTAACCATTGGTGGGATATCATTATTACGAAAAAGTAAGGCATTCCGACCTTTCCATATTCTCCATAGAGTGAACACCGGTAAGTACCGATAATAATCGCTAAAAGTCGAATTTTGAGTGATGAATAAGATATATTGCAATTTATCTATTAGCGGAACCTCGACATCAGCAAATAGTTGTGTTGGTATACCAGCAAGCCGCCAGACAGATGTAGCATAAGGGCATGAAAAGAACACATGATCGGTAGTTTCATCAACATTACAACATCTGAGGCATTTGAGTTGACGTGCTAAGTTACGGTGCTGAAGGTTGTCCGCTGTAGAAATAGCTTTTGATGCGACTCGCCATAAGAAGTGTTTTAACTTCGGGAGGATTTGTGATCGCCAAAGTTGTCTTGTAAATTCTGGATGATTCAGCAGTGCCGGCGTATCAGCTATGTTTAACGTCGTGGATAAGTAATATCCAGATTTGACAGAGTAAATACCCGATGATGTATAGTTCCATATATAACCATCATGAGTCGGTGGTTGTGGTAGGTACATTTTCATGATGAGATCATGTCTTCTTGTACAATCATCTCTTTCAACTTATCTAGACTCCATGTGCGAGTATTATTGTCCACAAGGGAACATACCTGAAGACGGGGATTGAGGGGGGGGGGGTAATAATGTCGGAGGTCGGGCTGGTGTTGTGGGTAACCAGTTATCAATTCTGAGGAGGGTTTGTGGTTCCATCTCCTATTTGACGAAGAAGACCATGTTTGAGGAGTTCGCTTCCATGCAGAAAAGAAGACCAACCGTACGACAAGTGTTTATTGTTGGATGGCTCTAGTATATGAGAATGAGGGAAATAACGTCCTTTGTATAATTGATGAAGCAGCGACGTTGGATTGGACAGCAACTTCCAAACTTGGTTTGCCAATAACGCCTGATTAAAACTGTGCTAGGTCCCCGAAACCCATTCCTCCATCATTTTTAGTTCTTGTTATTTTCTGCCACGAGACCCACGGTAATGCATGTTTTGTACGAGTTCCACCCCACCAATAATTTGATATGAGAGAGTTGATTATTTTACACGTTGTGTGTGATAGTCAAAAGCATTGCATAGAGTAAACAGGGAGAGCATACGCAACCGCCTTGATCATCACCTCTTTTCCAGCTTGTGAGAGATATCTATTTTCCCATGCATGTAGTTTTTGACATACCCGATCTGTGATATACTCAAACATCTTTGTTTTAATACATCTAAACTGTTCGGGTAAGCCAAGATATTTCCCTCCACCACCAATGTTATGAATCCCTATCGCATGTTGAAGTCGTTCTCGAAGATTATGCGGGACCTTGGTACCAAAAGTGATTGTCGATTTTTGGAGGTTAATTTGTTGTCCCGAATGGTCAGCATACTTCCTCAGAATGGTGCTTAACCCCTTAGCAGCATTCAGCGTAGCACATATGAAGAATAAAGAATCATCGGCAAACAGGAGATGTGTAATGACTGGTCCGGGTCTAGAAACTTGTAATCCATGTGTTGTGCCTTGGCTTTGAGATTCCGCTAACATAGAGCTAAGGATATCGGAACATAGAAAAAAGGGCAAAGGGGACAGCGGATCACCTTGTCGGAGACCTCTATCTGCGGTGAAATGGCGGTAGGGACTCCCATTTATGAGAACCGAGAAGGAGGCAGTTTTGAGATAGTCCATTATCCATCCTATCCATTGTTTTGAGAACCCTTTCTTGCGCATTATAGCCTCCAGGAAGTTCCACGCGATCATAAGCTTTACTTATGTCCGTTTTAATATCCATATACTCACCGGATATCTTACGTTGGGATTTTAGACAGTGAAATAGTTCATTAGCTATGAGTACATTGTCTGTTATATTCCTGCCCGGTATAAATGCCGCCTGGTTCTCGGATACCACAGAGCCGAGGATAGGTTGTAGACGTTTGGCAAGTATCTTGGAAATAATCTTGTATAAGACATTGCATAGACTAATTGGCCAGAAATCAGCCATAGTCATTGGAGTATGGACTTTCGGAATAAGACAAAGGTTCGTATGGTTCCAGTTAGCCAGCATTTCAGATTTTTCAAAGAATTGTTGAACCGCCTTAGTTATATCAGCATCGATGATAGACCAGTGTGTATGGAAAAAGGCTGCCGTGAACCCGTCTGGTCCGGGTGCTTGTGTTGCTCCAATTTTATAGACCGTGCTTTGTACTTCTTCCGGTGTTACTGGTTTTGTCAAAGATTCATTCATATCCTTAGTGACCACATGCGGAACACAACTTAGTATAGGGTCTAAATTTCGATGTTGTGTCGTACTTTGAAATAGGCGCTTATAGTAATCTTCGGCAACTAAGGCAATTGCTCGATTCCCATAATGTGTGACACCGTTGGCATCTTTGATCTTTTTTATCGTATTACGTCCACGTCTAGTTCTTGTTGAGGCATGGAAGAATTTGGAATTAGAGTCTCCCCTTTGCAACCATTGGTTTCGACTTGTAGTTTTCCAATAGAGTTCTTCGTTGTGATATGCCAATGTTAATTGTTGGTGAAAATGTTTGATAAGCTCCGTATTATTCGCCTGTGTAATATTCGCCTCATCAATCTCACGGGTGAGTCGTAAAATATCCTTAGCGGAGTTTGTTTGATTATTGTGCTTCCAGAATGAAATAGCTGATCGACATTCACGTAGATTAGTAGCAATGGGCGAAGCTTCATCTTGCCATGTTCGTTGGATGAGTTCGTTTATTTGGGGATTGTTATTTAATCGTGAGTCATAAGTAAAGCGCGGTTGACCACGTTCTGACCGTTGTCGTATGTGGATTACACCAGGACGGTGGTCTGATCCGGCCATCTCTAAGTAATGTATCATTGAGCTTGGATACATAGAGAGCCATTCATCATTACATAGTGCACGGTCGAGCCATGATAGAATCGTATGATTGCGTCGTTGCCCTCGCTAAGTCATATTATTACCTGTATATGGTAAGTGTGATAGTCGACATGATTGAACCGTATTACGGAAACTTTTAAAAGTCCATTCCTCACGAACTGGCCCCCCAAGTTTCTCATGTGGTGCAAGTATTTCATTAAAATCTCCACATAATAACCAAGGGCCTGTCCGTGAGATATTAATCCGTTCTAATCATTCCCATAAGTGATGGCGCAAATGTCTAATAGGGTGACCATATACACAAGATATATGAAAATGACGTTGTATTGATAAAGCAATCGAGAAGTCGTTCCCCAATGAAATTAAAACGTACAGACACAGAACTTTTCCAAAGCAAAGCTAAACCCCCTCCAATACCCCTAGGTGAGACACACTTAACATTATCATAACCTAATTAAACGGCGACGTCAGGCACCATATCATCGGGATTCTTAGTCTCGATGAGAAAGAGAATGTCCGGAGAATAGCGACGTACTATTTCCTTGAAGCGTCTAACCACCAAGGACCCTTTCACTCCTCGGCAGTTCCAAAAGGTCGTATTCATGATGACTCTGGTGGCTTATGGCCCACCGTACCATCACCTTGGGTACCACCTTCCTTGCTTGGTGGCAGAGCATCAACAATATGGGGGTATATCGAGCGATTGGCGAATGTTCAATGAGTCAGTACAACGGGTAAGTACCTTAGAGAGTGATTCACGGACATCATCAGAGAAGAGTGTGCGTTGGTAGTCAATAAATGTGGCTCGGATATGTGGTTTACGTGAGGTATATGTCTTTGCGTTTGTCGCCGCTTTGTGCTTACGGGAAGGGTTTGTGTTGGGCTGTCACTTGGACGATGTGTTGCATTCGAGGTGGACGCATCAGCATTGGTTCCTGGTGTAGTATGATCCATGTTCGCATCTGAGAGATCGTCCGTGATATCCGCATCATCATCATCTTCATCATAATCATTCGAACCCGTTGGTACTTAATTAACAGTAGCACAATCATTCTCATCATGGGAAAGCATCCCACATATGGTACAAAAGAGGCGAAGGCATTCATATTTGAAGGAAAGAGTCACAATGTCGCCGGCAAAGTTAAACTACCTCTTGAACTGTAACGGTTGATTGATGTTCCATAGGACCCGAATTCGCACAAACTCGACGTGATTAGCACCATCACCGGCAAAGTCCATCTCAATGAAGTCACCAAAGTTGCGACCAATCACCGTAACCATTCGATAGGTATGATACTGAAGGGGAATGCCACAGACTTGAATCCAAAATGGAATACTCTGTAACGATGCATCAGTTTGGCCGGGAACCCAACGTTTGACGACGAGCATCCAATCGTTGAAAGTCCATGGTCCCGACGTAGTACAGAGTTCAATGTTTCTTCTGTGTCAAACACAAATTGGACGTACTTATTCTCGATCACATGGTCGATCACATCTTCTCCAGATCCCCACAACTTTGGCATCGTGTTCATCATAGCCCGTAGGTTTTGTTTCCTCCGATATACAGGTTTCACAATCAGGTTATGTTCGGTGGCAGCCAGGGCAACGTGAACATCATCAACAGGCAATGGATTGTCGCTTGTTACAAACCGATTGAAACCTCTTGTAGTTGCTTCCGTACATGTTCTGCCATTTTGGGGATTTTGAGACGAAAAAGCAGAGACTGAATTTGAGAGAGAATTACATCGGATAAGGAACTGCCTTTATAGGAAAGTCCAGACGAAACCGCTGGTGGTTGGCGACAAAGACTCCATGATTGTAGGAGACAGTAATGAGAAAGTAACGTAACCGCTAAAGAGAGATGAGAGAGGGGAGAGCATTTTTTCTAGAAATATCTGTAGCGGTTTAGTAGATTTATTGGTCAGTCATACTAGCTATGTATTTATTTATTTTTTGATAAAAGATTGTACTAGCTATGTATTTGCTGAAACAAAATGAGAATGATTGATTGGTATAATAGATAACATTAAATGATAAAAGTAAACTGTAATTATAAAATCTATTCAAGTAATTGAATTTTGTAATCTTTCGTTTAAATAACAAAAATGCTATGCTTTTTTATAACAATTCTAGTTGTTCGGTAACTCAAGCATCTAAGGAAAATTTCAATTATATGACAACCACTAACTTCAATATTAAGTATATGATAAGTGAGTTACTGTATACGTTACTGTAACAAATTTCATAAAATTTTACCCTTGCATGTAGCACATATTTGTTTCAGATTATTCATTTTTTGTATTTTTTTTTGTCAAAGGGCAATATTAATATTAAGCCACAATGGCCGACCCATTAGCCAAATTCTTACATAAATCTTCTAGGCGGTAGGACTCGATCCCTGGGTGCATGTGCGCCTGCCTTTTAGTGGACTTACCACCAGCCACTGGACTAAAGGCCACTTGCAACATTTTTTTAAATTTGTTAATATATTTTTTGTATTTAGAAAGGATTTTTATCACGTTTTTATTTGTGCTATAGATATATTTTTTAATTTGTTAATATATTTTTTTTAGTTATCGGTGTAAATACATCTGAACTCCTTGTTTTTTATCCTAATTCTTCCTGTTACTTTTATATATACAATTTGTTATGTGTTTAACAAAATATTATCAATATATACAACTTGTTATCGTGTACGATTAGTATTATACTGTTAACTACATTATTATCATGTTAACTATATTAATATCATGTTAAATATATTATTTTCATTTTACTTGTATTGTTTAAGACCTTTTTCAGTTATTAAATATTTTCAATTTAATTTATAATAGCTTTTGGTAATATATGTTATTAATTTCTTAATTAAAATTTATCTTTGTTATTTTCTTAATTTTTGAATTATCCATGGTTATTGAATTGATTCACCTTTAAATCAATAACATTAGATGTAAACAAACATTTTATTAAAAAAAATCATAAAAAGTCCTTGAAGTTTTGGGTTCTAATCGAAGAAAGACATAGACGGCAAAATTAGAATTTAATTAAGTCAACAGTGATATAATTTTGCTCGAGCTAAGCATTAAGATTGATTTAATAATGTTAAAATAAACACCATAATTCATGTTTTGAAAAGACACCTTCTAGAGGAAACAAGTAAGCAGAAAGCTCTTCTTTTTACTGTAAAAAATGAGAACTAATATTGAGGGAAAACGAACATGATGATGATGAGCGTGACAGCAACATATCATCATTATTATGTTATTTTAAAGCTTTTAGATTTTAAAAATAAAAACAAAATATTAATTTCCCGCACCAACCCCAACTTTCTTTTTCCTGTCCAATTACCACCCCAGGTGCCTTACGACGGCGTTTAATTTGACAATTTCTACTCCCTATATTATCTGAAACTTTCAAATTCACCCCACTACTTTTTTAATAGCTAATTATTAGCAGAACATGTCTTGTGATTTTTCGAAAGAAAATGATTAATAAATCGCAATTATATTAGAAAAAATTAACTAATATAACCTACTTTATTTTATATATTACTAAGATAACCTCTTTTTTTTTAAATTACTTAAATAACCTACTTTTTTCAAATATACCAATTTTACCTTTCACTTAAAACATTCCATATAATCCTTCTAGTTTGTCTTCAACTTTTCCAGAAACAAAAACCTACTGTTCTTGTTTTGATTCCCTATAAAACTAATTACGTTGAATTTCTTTTAGTTTCCCTATTTCAATTTTCCCAAAAGAAGAACATTTTCTCTTTTCAAACATGAAGATTGTAAGAGAGAAGATAGCTACAGAGAATTTTGATGAGTTGAAATATTAGGAACCAACTTTTGAATAGAATGTTTTTTTTGTGATATGAATCTACTGTTGCTCGGTCTTTTATTTTATTTTTATTCCCTAGTTATGATAGATCCATATATGATATTGACTTAAGATACATTGTTTTTTTTTCCAGAACAAACAAGACCGATCGAT
>OVBA01009012.1:0-11393 GCA_900406435.1 Lepidium aucheri | reverse complement strand
GAATTAGGGACGAAATCTGGTCTTGTAATATATATGTCTTCTTGTAGTGTTGTATTCTAATATTAAAAAAAAGACTAACGGACTGACCAATTGTATTCTAATATTTTAAAAAAAGTAAAATAGAGATATAGAATTGTATCATGAATTATAAATATTTATCTAGAAAAAAAAGAGAGTAAATGTCATAAATACTACCATTTGACCAAATTCACTACAAGCAGGTGGATATAACCACATTGCCATGTAGCATTCGGATGAGGCTCCACATTTTTTTTTCATTTATATATATTTATTATATGTATAATTATATTGTAAAATTTCTATGAAAAAATGAAAAGAATGTTATGTAAAACTGACATCAAGTTATTGTAGAGGTCCTAAAATTCTGAGATATGAATATTATGCAAAATTAATAAAAGTAATAAACAGTTTTTTATTCTACACATTTTTTTGTCACAATTATTCTACATGTTTACCTTTTTTTAAAGATAATTTTTTTTTCTTTCTTTCATACAACAAAAAGATTGACACTATTGTCAAAAACAATTCAGAGATTTTTTAAAGTAAAAGTTTTAGTTTGTCTATTTATAATTATCTCTATGTATGATTTTTGTTGGAGGTGGATCCGAAATCCTACTCCGGTTTATTGAAAACAATGTATAGAATATAAAAGAATCATCCGGTTGCAAACACTAAGTCTTCAACTAGGATAAAATATTTGACTCGGCAAAATATCTCGTCTCGGAAGGTTCCATAAACCTGAAGGAAAGTCGGATGACACATCAACATTCAATAAACGGAAGTTTTCCTATTTTGACATGGAAAACTTCCACAATCTAGCATGAATCTTAACAGATTCAATCTTATTAACAAGATTTGTAAATTTTCCTTTATTTTTTACACATGTAATCTGCATCTATAAACTATAAATAGAGGCACAATCCTTCCAAAATGAAGATCTTCTTTTGGGCATTCGAAGTTTAATAAGAACATCAATTTGGCCTTCACCTGTCTTGTTTCTCATTTAACTAAGTTCTTGTTCTTGTTCAACTTCACAAGTGTCCTTGCCCATTCTCTCCCACTCTATCAATCAGGAACCACCATTTTAGAACTTGTTGTGCTGAAACCGGTTCCAACAGTTGGCGCCGTCTGTGGAGAAGATATCGAAGGACATCTTCACAAAAGTAAGACAAAACTCTGAGAATAAGAACATGGTGGAAAAAGAACTCACCATCGACTCACCAGAAAGGAGAGAACCTCTCCCTCAGGAACACACTGATCCAGTGGATGGATCAACCATGGATACAACTCAGACTCAGAAAGAGAGTTAATAGGAAACTCGAGAGGATGTAGATCTTCTACCGCCACCACCGGGTCACCAACACTCAGAAATTTAGTGCGTAGCTTGATCGCACAACAAGAAGCTTCTGATTGAACAAACACTGATAGATTCGATCAGCTCGAATCTTATTTGAATGAGAGTAGTCTCCCGATTACGCAAGTCAGCAGGCCATGCACATAGGTATTGGCTAGTGTTCATAGAACATTATTCCGGGACATTCCAAGTCCAAAACCCATCTGCACCTTGGTACAGGATCACTCTGCCGTACCGAACATGTCAAGACAGCATAGCCAAGTAACTTTGGACACTGCAACCGTATTGAAGATGATGGATGACACAAAGTCTAAATTCTATCAAGCTACCAGCTCGGCACCCGAGATAGGAAGGATTCTAGCTCATACGCAAAACTCGCCATTCGCACTGCGACTATGGAGAGTTTTGGTAAACAAAGGGTTAGGGCTCCTATGCCCCTCTTACGATGGAAACTCGGATCCCGTAAAGTTTATGAGCGCCTTCAATGTCATGATGAATGGTACCAACTACACCGTAGATAACAAAGGCGCAACTTACTGTCAGCACTTCGCAGAAAATTTAATTGGGGACGCCTTGGTATGGTTCACCAAGCTTCCTGCCGGGTCAATCAAAAGCTTCAATCAACTCGCCAAGTTTTTTATAAAGCAATATGCTTTGTTCATCAATCAGGACACCTTAACCACCAAGCTCAGATCTTTGTGGCAAGGCTTTGATGAACCCTTGAAGTCGTATCTCAGACGCTTCACGAAGATACTAACCAAAGCTAAAGTCAGTGAAGACATGGCTATCAAAGCCCTCTGAACTGGAATGGTGATCAATGAGGTGCTTAAGCGGGACCTTTTTGTTAACAAGTCCAATACAATCTCTGACGCCCTGTGTAGGGCAACGAGATACACAAAATACGTAGAGGAAAAATAAATCCTCTCGCAAAACCAAAGCGCGCAACAGAATTCGGTAGCAAAAGAGCAGAAAGAAGTGCATTACGAGCCTAGACAGCATAGTAGAGGCAAAACAAACTCGGAAACTACTTTCCGAGTCAGGGAGAATAACAGCCCCTACGACAAATCATTCAATAACACCTATAATCGGAACGAGTATTGTGGGTTCCACAAGAAAGCAGGCCATTCGACCGCAAAGTGCAAACAGTTCCAAGAATTCCTTGCTGAGAAATTTAGTAAAGGAGAATTGGATGTCTCAGAAGAGGAAACCCAGAAGTACAAAACACAGAAGCGGAAAGAAGCTGAGCAACAAGAAACCGCTTTCAAATCGGCAAGCACGAAGGCTGTCATTTCAGAACTAACAAAGCGGCAAAAGCCAGAAAAGACAATGACGGATCTGACAATCCACGAGTTGTTGTCGGCGTAATTATAGGAGTATTACAATTTTATGATGACACAATTCGCTCAATCAAGAAATATGAGCAAAAGGTAGTCGCCTTTGTCAACCAGGAGCCTGTCCAAGAATGTATGCACGTCGTGGATCCAGTGATCACTTTCAATGTGGTAGATGTCAAAGGAGTTAGCTTCCCACATAATGATCCCATAGTCGTCAAACTCCGAGTTTCTGATTGTGATATTTCACGAATTCTCATCGATACTGAGAGTCCAGTGGATCTCATATTCAAAGAAACTCTTTACAAGATGGCACTACTGGATGTCCAGCTTAAACCCGTGGACAAAACCTTGACTGCATTCGATGGAAGCACAATCAATGCAATCAGAATAGTAAAATTAGCAATCTGAGTTGTTGGGCTTACAAGATGGATCAAACTACTTGTTGTAGAAAAACCGCCAATCTACAACATGATCTTAGGAACACCATGGATTCACAGAATGAAAGCTGTGCCCTCGAGCTACCATTAATGCGTGAAAATTCTGACAAAGGAAGGAGTCTACACACTTAAAGGCGATAAAAAATGGCTAGAACTTGCTTCATTGCCGAATTGAAGTTAAGAAATAAATCATGCATGATCACGGCATTAGTAGGAAGCAGGGCACTAACCAAAACACCTGCTCTCGAGAAGCCAGACCAATTAACTGTCGAGCTTGTCAACATCAATTTGGCTGATCCGACAAGGTGTGTAAGTATCGGTATCGACCTAAGCAAGTCCATCAAGGAAAAGCTGATACGTCTCCTTGAAAAAAACGTGGCAACGTTCACGTGGAAACCAAGCGATATGCCTGGAATCGACCCGGCAATCACAAGTCATACGCTAAACATCGATCTGATATATAGGCCTATTAAACAGAAAAAAGAAAGCTCGGGCCAGAAACAAGAAATGTCGTGATCGAGGAAGTCAAGAAGCTGATTGAAATCGGGTCAATCACCAAAGTTTAATATCCTGAATGGCTAGCCAATCTGGTAGTTGTTCCCAAAAAGAATGGTATGTGTCGAGTCTGCGTTGACTTCACCAATCTCAACAAAGCGTGTCCAAAGGACACCTACCCACTACCAAGTATCGATCAAATTGTCGAAGCAACGACCGAAAATGAACTTCTTTTATTCATGGATGCTTTTTCGGGATACAACCAGATCCGAATGCATCCTGACGATATCGAAAAGACGTCGTTTACAACCAAGCAAGGCACTTACTGTTACAAAGTAATGCCATTCGGGCTAAAAAATGCTGGAGCTACCTATCAACGCCTCGTGAACAAAATGTTTGCTGATCAACTCGGGAAAACCATGGAAGTATATATTAACAACATGCTATTTAAGTCATTAAGGGCAGATGACCATGTTAATCATTTAGCCCGTTGCTACATAACTCTGAATGCGTACCATATAAAACTCAACCCGGCTAAATGCACCTTTGGAGTTACATCAGGAGAATTCCTCGGATACATAGTCACTTAATGAGGAATTGAAGCGAATCCAAAACAGGTTACATTGATTCAAGAGCTAACTTCTCCAAAAAATAAGCAAGAGGTTCAGAGATTGACAGGTCGAATAGCCATCCTGAATCGCTTCATATCATGTTCAACAGAAAAATGTCTTCCATTCTACAACTTTTTGCATTGAAACAAATATTCAAATGGGAAGAAAGCTGCGAATCTTTCTCCGAATTGAAAGAGTATCTCTTAACCCCCCGATACTAGCTAAGCCAGAAAACGGAGAACCACTGTATTTATTTATTATGGTTTTCACCTTGGCAGTTAGTGGTGTACTAGTTCAAGATGATAGAGGAACTCAGTACCCGATCTTCTATATCAGCAAGTCATTGGATGGAGCCAAGTCTCGATACCCAACCACAGAGAAACTTTCACTAGCAGTAGTTACCTCCACGAGGAAGTTACGCCCTTACTTTCAATCTCATACCATCATAGTACTAACAAATCACCCGTTGCGGACAATACTGCATAGTCCAAATCAGTTAGGACGACTAACAAAGTGGGCAATCGAGTTAAGAAAGTATGATATCGAATCTAAGGGACATACGAGCACAAATTCACAAGTCTTAGCTGACTTCATAATCGAATTATCACCGGATCTAGAGCCTCTAGGCTTGGAAACGGATCAAACGTGGAAGATTTATGTAGATGGATTTCCTCACAATACGAATCAGGAGTGGGGATCAGACTAGAGAGTCCCACTGGAGAAGTTCTAGAACAGTCATTCCGACTTGCATTCCTAGCTTCAAACAACGAGGCAGAGTATGAAGCATTAATTGTTGGAATAAAACTGGCTAAGGGAGTCAGAGCCATTGACATAAGCTGTTATTGCGATTCCCAACTCGTTGTCAACCAAGTAAACGAAGGTTACGACACAAAGAATGACCGAATGGAGGCTTACCTTCGTGTGATAGAGGAGATAACCAAGGAATTGAGATTTTGGATCAACAAAATCTCAAGGTCAAAGAACACATCTGCTGATGCCCTAGCTGCTGTCGCGTCTACAACAGATCCTGTGCAAAGATGAATCATCCCAGTAGCGAGCATATACAAACCAATTATAAGCCTACCAAAGGAAGATACAGAACTTTTCTTGGCAATAGACAAAGTCCGAGAAAGATTCGATTCCGAGACGGCAGACGCCGAGCATAATGATAAACAGAAAGAAGATTGGGAGGACAAAATCTTAGCCTACATCATAGATAGTGAAACACCAAAAAATAGATGGGCAACACGCTGTTTAAAAGCTAAGTGTGCTTTCTACGCCCAAGTCGGCAAAAAACTTTATCGAAGAAGTTCAATCAAAGTCTTGCTTACGTGCTTTAACGAGATCATCAAGAAAACACACGATGGAGCAAGAGGAAACCACAACAGTGGAGGAACACTCGTTCAAAATATTACAACACTCAGCTACTATTGGCCAACCATGTCGAAGGATTGTGCCGAGTACACTGCTAAATGCGAGAAGTGTCAAAGGCACGAGAACATTATTCACGCTCCAACCAAGGATTTAACATCCATAATAATGCCTTATCCATTCATGCGATGGGCGATGGATATAGTTGGACCATTACCGTCATCCTGGCAGAAGAGGTTCATGCTCGTAATGACTGACTACTTCTCAAAGTGGGTCGAAGCAGTAACTTACCCTCAGATCAAGGATAGAGATGTAATCAAATTTGTATGGAAAAATATCATCTGCCGAAATGGTCTCCCATACGAAAACATAACAGACAATGGATCTCAATTAATTTCGACGAAATTCACTAGCTTTTGCGCCAGATGGAATATCCGAGTAAGCAAGTAAACATCATGAAACCGACAAGGAAACGGTCAAGCTGAGGCCACAATCAAACAGATCCTTGATGACCTAGAGAAGCGACGTTCTGAAAAGAAGGGAAGTTGGGCTTCCGAGTTAGAGGGAGTATTCTGGTCACATCGGACCACACCTCGGCAATCAACCAGGCGAACTCCATTCTCCCTTTCTCACAAAATAGAAGCAAATGCTCCAACAGAAATAGCAGTGCCATTTTGTGCCCTACACGTCTTTTCAAGAACAAAAACGTAAACAACAATGCTATGGAAAATTGTATTGACGACTTAGGAGAGGAGCGTGATGAAACACTTCTCCAAGTACAAAACTATCAACAACAAGCTGCAAAGTACTACAAAAAGAAAGTATGCGGACGACACTTTGTAGTCGGAGATCTTATAATTCAAAAAGTGTTTGAGAACACGGCCGAACTCAATGTCGGGAAAATCGGCGCCAATTGGGAAGGGCCTTATATTATTTTTAAAGTCGTCAAACCGGGCATCTACAAAATATCTGACATGGAAGGAGTACCAATTCTTTGAAGTTGGAACTCCATCAACTTAAAGCGATACTACTACTAGCAAGTCGCCCTCTCGGTGAAATAGATTTGTTATTTAACGCATTACTATCTACTTAACTAGTTATGTAATGAGAAGTACGTCTTGGCTTGATCCCTTTGGGAAACGTAGGTAGCCTTTAGGTCTAGCTACTACTTTAAACAAAAATTATTTGTCCCAATTCGGCATATAAAAAAAAGACGGTATTACACCCTATATCTTCACAAGTTGCAGACCGAGATAAATTCTCACAAAATCTTACAAACACAAAACTACCCTTAAGCCGAGTCTTAAAATCTCGCTGAGCTCAACCTCGAAAAACTTATTTAAAGCAAAGGAATTTTTTCGAATCTAAACTTCGAAAAATCACTACTAAAACCTAGTCCTTATCTTGAATGCCGAGTTCTAAACTCGTCGAGCCTAATCTTGAAAAACTTACAATCCCTGAAATCACTGACTAAAACCTAGTCATCATCTTGAAAGCGAGTTCTAAAACTCTGAAGTTTAACACAAAAAGCAAAATAGTCTTTGGCAAGATGAAACATATCATTATTTAAAGCCGAGTCCAAACCTCGCCGAGTCCCTAAAGTCTCATTCCTATTCTAAGCCGAGTCTTAGTCTCGCGAGTCCCTCAAGTCTCACTTCTATTCTAAGCCGAATCTTAACCTCGTTGAGTCCCTAAAATCTCACTCCTATACTAAGCCGAGTCTTAACCTTGCTGAGTCCCTAAAGTCTCGCTCCTATTAAAGCTAGGTCCAAATCCTGTCGAGTCTTAAAACTTCGCACGACATCTAATCTCGGACCATTATAAGATGAGTCAATTAAAAATCAGTCAAAGCCAAAAACCCTAAAAATCTCAATCCTTTCAAATACGCAAGCAATATCCAAACAAAATAAACATCAATGTTTTATGAACTCTCTGCATGGGAGTAAGAGTCATATCTTTTTTTTAAAAGAGAAGAAAAAAAGAAGAAGAGGAACAAAAAGAGGGTCATTTTATGGCGTTAGTCCCAGCTACCCAAAAACGACTTTTTCCTTACTCGTCGAGTCAACGATCTCGGCAAGCTACAAAAAATAATATGTTTTTTTGAACCATGCAAGTCAAAACTCCGAACCAGAGCAGAGATAATTTAAAAATCCCTAACACTAACCTATGGACGATCCCTAGTCTTAGGATCAGCTATTTCGTTTGGGTCCTCCCTGAATGACAACACCTCATTCCAAGCCAGAGCTGCCTCCTTCAAGAGAGAGGACTCGCAAAACTCGAGAGATGGAGGGATCCAGTCATCAGGATCCAAATTAACGACTTTCTCATTGTCCACATCTGCCCTGGGCTTCACAAGGCCCGAAGTCCCGTACGTGATAATATTGGACTTGAGCGGGACTTTATCCTGTAGTAGACGCTGCAGGAGGGCGTCATAACCACTCATCATGGCGAGCACCAGACGGTTGTCAAGACTGGAACCCATGAAGTCGAAGCGATGTGAGATCCTCTTGAAACGTTCGTTCAGAGATGTTAAATTGAAGCAACTTAAAACATCGAAATCGTAAAAGAGCAAAAAAATACAAACTAACCTTTTAAAGTACTGACGCCAGCCTGGAGAGAAGCAATCACGGCTTTATGCTTCTCAGCAACCCGAAAAGCTACATCTCGAAGGTTGAAGGCTGACTTTAAAGCATCTTAAGTGCAGAAATCTCTTGTCAGACTTCAAGTTTTTTGTCTCAAATTCTGACGAGACTCGGGTGAGATTACCTTGAATCGTTGATAAATAGAACCTCGTCTCTACCAATTTCTGTCTAGACTCCTTTAGCTGCTTAAGAACATCATCAAGCTGACGAGACTTCTCAGCATTGGCAGCCAAAATCTTCTCTTTTCCAAGAAGAACCGAGTTCACCTGAGCAATGAACTGGAAAGAAGACAAGCACATCAATATTTAAAAAGACAAAGTCAAATAAAGAGGAGTCAAGTTAGAATTTATTACCAAGAACGCCGTTCTCGCTGTCTCGATGTACTCCTTCTTGTTATGCATTTTGGTAACAGGAGGGAGATCCTCAATAATGTTTTTGAGGAACGCATCAGATCCCCCCTTCCCAGCTCGGAAACCTTGATAGGAGCCGATTCCTCCAAAGTATACAAAAAACAAACATCCCTAGAGGATTTACTCCTCTTATGTGAAGGGACTTCAAGAGGAGGAAATGACTCTTTGCGTTTGCATGCCCTCCTCCGGGAAAAGTCAACAACAATATCCCGACCTGAAATTTTTGAGCAGATATCTGAATCACCTTCTCCATCAGGACATTTCTGAGAAAGAGAGAAGTTCTTCAAAGAAGGATACTTTTGGCGGCAGACTCGGAGGCCATTTTCTTCACCTCAGTCTTTTAAATTGTCAAGGAGTTAGAAGAGGATTCGAAGGATTCCAAACCCTTGTCCTTAACTGAAGATTTAGACTTCCTCTTAGCAGAAACTGGGGAACCAACAGAATCTCTACCGCCCTTCTCAGAAGGACTGATCATACCCTTGAGAGCTGGTGTAACTTTATGAGCCGGCGTAGCTTCAATATCAACTTTTTGAGACTCCGAATTGGTAGTCGAAGCCTGGGGAACAGCAGCTGGCAACTCTACGGTTATCAAATCCCCTTCCAAAACAGAATCTAGAGACTGATGAACGATGGCCCCACTAGAGGGAGCTGAGGAGCTTCCTAAAATGGTATCCAAACTATCTAGGAGGATGGACATTTTGAAATTGTTCACCATCATATTGATGTCAAGAACCCCTGAAAAAGAAAGAGACTCAATTAAAATCAAGGAAGAACGAGTACAAAGAAAGAAAGAGGAGGGTAATGTCAATCACCTCTTTGATAAGAAGTAGCCGTTTTCTGGAGGATATCTACAGGGAAAAGCTTCCAATCGAGACGAGGAGTGTTGAAAAGACAATCCTGGAGCTCTCGGTAATTAGACAGCACAGAACAATGTTTCACTACAAAGAGAAATGAGCTAAAGTAAGAACAAGGGAGAGATAATCTAGCAAGTTGTAAACAGACACCTAGGAATCTAGCAGGAATTCTCGTCCATGTAGAAAAAAATTTCAATGGTTTAGGCGAACGATAGACGTCCCTAGGACGAACAAAAAAATAGCGAGTGTTCCATTTCGTAACCTTGTAAGTTGGGTTATCTATAAACCAATTCCCAGATTTCGAACGAGCAAGAAAGGTCCCTTCAGAGGACTTACAAAGTTCCGTCAATTCTTCCAAAAAGGAGAGGCGAATCGTTAATTCTAGCCTCACTCCCAAGAATCATAGACACAATGATATTCGTGACTCCAGCAGCTCCGAGTTGAGTCACAAAAATTTTCTGGGCAAAACAGTATCGAGGTAGCAAATCCGGGATTGGACACTACATTTTGGTTTCCGTAAACCACCAGTCATAAATTGCGATAAAACCCTCGGGAGGGTTCCACTAATGGGAATTGAGGTCGACAAAGATCTCAATGTCCCTTATCTCAGGACACATTAGAAACAATTTATCTAGCCTCCTTGAGTTAATAATGGATGTACCGATATCAAGACTAGCATGCCAATCACCCAAACCCTCATCGCGAAAACATCTCGACACCCTCTAGAGTTTGACTACTACTAGAAAAGGAGGACAAACTAGAGTCGCAAAATTTGAAACTCGATCTGGAGCTAGAACTATCTCTTTCCTTTATGGCAGAGCTAACTAATAAATAAATCAACTCGGTAAAAGTAGAGAGAGAAAGAAGAAATAGAAGTACCTCGCAATTTTTGGTCGAAAGTAAAATAACGGAGAGAACTAGAGCACTATTTATAGTAGAGATGTGGATGCCAAATCGATGCGCAATGATGATTCACGTAAAACCGAGGCGATGGTTCAAATGACCCACTAGAAAACTGACACGTGGACCGAAGATTCTGGAAGATGAAACAATGTTTCCAACTTGACAATTCGGTACTAGAATTTTTTGAGTCTGGGGGACGGACAATTGTTGGAGGTGGATCCAACAACGGATCAAATGTAAAAAATCATCTGATTACAAGCACTAAGTCTTCAACTCGAATAAAATATTCGACTCAGCAAAATATTTCATCTCAGAAGGTTCCACAAACCTGAAGGGAAGTCGGATGACACATCAGCATTCAATAAAAGGAAGTTTTTGTGTTCCCATATGGAAAACTTCCACAAATTTAGCATGAATCTTAACAGATTCAATCTTACCAACAAGATTTGTAAATCTTCCTTTATTTTCTACACATGTAAAACGCATCTATAAACTATAAATAGATGCACAATCCTTCCAAAAGGAAGATCTTCTTTTGGGAATTCGAAGTTAATAAGAACATCAATTCGGCCTTTACGTATCTTGTTTCTCAGTTAACTAAGTTCTTGCTCCCGTTTGAATCCACAACTATCCTTGCCCATTCTCTCCCACTCTATTAATCATGGACCACCGTTTTAGTACTGATAACATATTTTTATAGTGCTTTTCAAATCCTATTACACTAGTGTGTCGGTGTAGTATAATAGGTGTCAATCCAACTGAGAATGTAGTTAACACTCAGAATACAGTAAACTGTCCTAATTCAAGCCAATCAAATTTTGGTTTATCTAACAACCTAAATCGTACTTAAAATACAAATGATCAATTCAATCAGCAACAACAAAGAAATTAAAACGAATCAATAAGCAATAGTGTTGAAAGTGAATTTAACGCAAGGTAAGAAAACAGGTTCCTGAGGAGT
>OVBA01009011.1:0-11396 GCA_900406435.1 Lepidium aucheri | reverse complement strand
GAGTTTAGGTTTTGAGTTATTTTCCTAAGCTAATAAAAAGAGTTATTCTTTAAATCATTCTTCATACAAATTATAACATTTGATTCTTCATGTATGTCACATGGGTCTGGGCTTTAAAAAGAAAACAAACTTTATCTATGCATCCTTTCTTTTAGATGTAGAAAGATGACCCTACATCAAAAGACACAGGGACAGAAAAAAGACGATGTCGACGAACTGTTACAGCTCCTTCTAAACGACAATCTAAACAGTTTGGTTATTTGCATGATTATTATTGTAACATAACAAAGACTGATATTCCCTATCATTTAGCTGTTTATATGTTCTATAATTAGTTAACTGAAGAATATAATGATTTATTTGTTCTATTTTTATGCATTCAGAACCAAATAGTTTTAATCAAGAAAAGAAATTTCAGGAACGGCTGAATGCAATGAATGAAGAGTTAATCGCCTTGCAGAATTCTAATATATGATCCATTTGTTATTTGCCACCAAACAAGAAGGCTACAAGTTGCAAATGGGTCTATAAAACAAAAATTTATGCAGATGGAACATCGTAGTGTTATAAAGCTCGCTTAGTAGTTAAAGGCTACACTCAAAGAGAAGGCATAGATTTTATAGATATTTTTTCACCAGTTGTTAAAATAATCACTATTAAAATTCTTATTGCATAGCAGCAGAAAAGCATTGGAGTTTGATACAACTAGATGTTTCAAATGCTTTCCTATATGGAGACTTGGATGAAGAGATATATATGTCACTTCCTCTTGGATATACTCCTAAACCAGGTGATATTCTTCTTGAAAATGTTGTGTGTAAACTTCACAAGTCTATATATGGTTTGAAACAAGCTAGTTGACAATGGTTTCTTAAATTCAGTGAGACTTTTCAAGATTTAGGTTTTAAGAAATCTCATATAGATCATATTCTTTTTATTCAAAATATTGGTGGCAAATATGTGGCTATTTTGGTTTATGTAGATGATATTATTATCACTAAAAATAATGATGTTTTGGTTACAGTTTACGAGTTCTTTGGAAAAATGTTTCAGATTAAGAAACTTAGGAGCACTTCAGTATTTTCTTGGACTAGAAATCGCTACGTCCTCTTCTGGTATATCAATAAACGAAACAAAGTATACTTTGGAGTTACTAGAAGAAGCAGGATTACTTGGTTGCAAATCAGTCGTTACACTGATGGATCCGAGTATGAAACTTGCTTCAGACACTGCAAAACCGCCATTAGACAATCCAAAATCATATAGAAGATTAGTAGGACGAATGATATACCTCACAATCATGAGGCCAGACATCACATATGATGTTAACAAACTCTGCCAATTCACTTCTAATCCTAAACAATCTCATCTAATTGCAGCTCATAGAGTCTTACATTATATTAAGAGTTCTATTGGATTAGGACTGTTTTACTCTTCTGATTCTGACTTAACTTTGGAAGCTTTTACAGATGCTAACTAGGCTTCTTGCCAAGACACTAGAAGTTAAACTTCAGGCTGTTGTATGTTCCTAGGATTATCCTTTTCTTTTGGAAATCTAAGAAGCAACCACCAGTTTCTCATTCCTCTGCAGAGTCAGAATATAGGGTTATGGGATTTGCAGCAAAAGAGGTTCAATGATTGGTTAACTTGTTAACAAAGATGCAAGTTCCACAACACAAAGTATTTGCTTTCTGTTGTGATTCACATGTGGCAATACACATAGCTAATAATGTAGTATGTCATGAACGAACGAAGCATCTTGAACTGAACTGTCACAAAGTCAAAAAACTAGTTGAAGCAAGAGTAATCAAGACACTACATGTACGAAGTGATATGCAAATTGCAGAATATATTCACTAAAGCATTATCAGTTGGACTGTTTCACAGTTTTTTGGATAAGATGGCTCTTCAAAACATCTACTTGCCATCTTGAGGGGGGCTATTAGATAATTAATAAGATTGGTATTGTTAAACCGGTTTTATTCTTTTGGTTCGATTCAAGTAGATTAGATGTTGATTATTGGATTTAGTTTAGCCGACTGATTCTCTCTTATAATTAGGCGAGAATCTTTTCTCTGTAAAACTGTTTTTCTCATCGTTAATGGACTTTAGTATCTTCTTCTTTAATTCTTTCTTAGCAATTTAACATTTATTTTTTATAGTTTGTTACGATAGCAACACCAAATATAGTGAAATACTGACCGTTTTAGTTTAGTGTCGGGTTGGAGAGAAAGATACAAACGCAAGTAAAGGGAAGTTTGGGAGGTTTCATTGTTAGTGATGAAGAAGCCAAGTTAGAAGATGTAAATGATGAAGATGAAGATGAGGAACAATAGATAAACTCTCTTTAAAACTGTACTAAACACATGTGATCCAATTGATAAATTTTACGTTTAGTACAGTTTCACAGATTGGAAATCTGGCAAAAGCTAATCTCAGTTTAAGCAAAAGATATATAAAAAAGTCTTAGTATACTGTATACAGAATCAAAAACATGAGCAACAAAGAAAACATCACATCCATCAAAACGGATAATAAAAATAGTGGTGATTCCTCTGATCTTTCTACCATTCTCGCTTAGGTAATTTCAGGATCAACTCTTGTTTCTTTTCTTAGAATATATATTCACGTCATTGCCCCTCCTGTTCTCGGAACATTGAATCCTTGGATAATCTCACCAAAATTTATACTTCTTTTATTTACTTCTTCCTCAAGTAATCTTTCTCGCTTTAATTCAACAAAGAACATAGTTCATTTCAACAAAGTTTGCAAATTGAAAAAGTAGCTTCGTATTCTCTAATTTATTTATGACAGATACAACAAGAGTTTCAAGGATTTCTTAGTACACATATACTTCAAGACTAGTTTTTAGAGAGAAGGCTTCATGCTCCAAGCACTTAGGCTTAAAACATCAACATTTTGAGATCCGTTGTTAAAAACAAAGAGATGAGTGTTTTCTCTTATTGCCAATAGAGGATAAACTCTTGACGTAATGCAAGCTTTTCCTTTCCCACCAAAGCTCTCTACTATTGAGTTGTCAATCTACAACACAAAAACCAAAAACTCATTAGTAAAACAAGCTCAAATTAGCTTCACTTTTGTTTAAGTTCTTGTGATTATGAGGAGTGAGGATCTCACCAAAGTCCTGACAGAGATTGGTCGATAAGGAGAGATATCAACAAAAGCACCATATGTCGTTTTATCATATCCTTGCTCTAAACTTGATCTGCTTTGGTCACTGCACATAACCACCACATGCTCCTTACTATTCTGACGTGCTTTGAATATTCTGAGATACACCGCTGTGTACTCTTCTAAGTTCTTAGAAGCCAAAACCATTAAGCCAAATGGGCCTAAACCGGACTTAACCAACGATGCATTCTTCTGACTACATATCAATTGCGGATTGTTCCAGCCCTGTTCGATCACATCTGCTTCCTCTAAGTCTAAACTACTCACTTTGAATAAAACCTCCACATCTGCTTGTGAAGCTGTGACTCCATGAACTTCCATGACCAGTCCACCTCCTTTCAAAACTTTGTTATCCCATTTGACTTGTGTTGTACGTAACTGCGCTATTTCCTTAACTGGCCATTGCACCAATCTCTTTCCTGATTCATCAAGCCATAGTTTCCTTGGAATCGCCTAATCAAATCCAATCAAACACATTACTTACGTCTAAGTCTACATATTTGAAAAAATGTTAAAACCTAGACCGGTTTAGTTACCTGTAAACCAGCCCAATCCTTCTTAATGTTATCCATATCCGGAGATGACTCGTTGACCCAACCCCACAAAATCCTCCGTTGATTAACCGAGTCGTAAAAAGTCTTGGACGCGTAAAATTTGCCGTAATCGTATCTCGGAGCTGTTTTGTCCTGAACAAAACCATTGTCTGGTACATAGACATTTCTCACCTGATTGTACGTACCAATCGTATAGTAATCATGAGACGTATCTGATAAGCTCACTTTAAGCACGTGCTTTATCTTCGGTCCACTAAAAGACGACGTATCAAGGCCACGTGAGTCAGTTCTCGCCACAGGGAAAAAATCAGGGCACTCCCACATGCCGGTTCCATCTTGGTAGTGTAGAGGCTTTGGAGATTGCTTCCATCTCACGAAATCACGGCTTGTGTGTAAAAGCGCTAATCCACGACGACCTTCTTGACTCCCAGTGGTCACGCGCCATCGACTGTCGCGTCCGAGCCACGCGGTGGTGGGATCACGAAACGCAGTAGAGTTGATGTGATTGACGGAGTTAGGTGTCACGAGTGGATTAGCCGGCGATTTGGTCCAGTGACGAAGATATGGATCACTGAGGTTTTTAGGATTAGCTAAGTTTTGAACTTGACGGTTATAACGGTCGTTGCCGGTGTATAGAATAACGGGCTTGCCATTAGGGAGAATCGTGATGGAACCGGACCAGCATCCGTTAATATCGGACGGTCGAGATGGTTTGATCGCTGGAGTTAGCGGGGTCCAGTTGATGAGATCCGTTGACGTTGCGTGGCCCCACACGATCTCGTTAACTTTCATGACGGCACCCTTTGGATACCATTGGTAAAACAAATGGTAGATTCCTTTGAATAACATAGGCCCTGTCCAATAGAACATATATATCTAATCTTACTTATCAAAGTTTTCATATACTTAATTCATAAATTGATATGGAGGGAGCAAAAAGAACCAACCATTGGGATCTTGTAGCATCAAAACAAAGCCGCGACATAAACATACACATGCAAAAAGATGCGTTACAAGATATATTCGTTATATGTACAGAAAGTAAAGATAGCAAAGTGAAGTACTGATACCGTTCATCCAATTTTTGGGAGGCTGGAAATGATAACCGGTCCGATAAGGTTGGTTATTGATTTTTGTATTGGGGACGTGGTGCAAGGCACCGAGAACAAGAGCATTGTCAGCAATAAACAGTGAGACCAACAAGAAATTGGCAATGGCAACGTTACAACAAACTGTATTAGGCATTGTAATCGTGAATTAGTTATTTCTTAGTATATGTTCAAGTTATGAAAAATAAAGTGTGTCAGATTTATAGGCAGTGGTCAGTGGGAGTCTGTAGTGCGTGCGAGGTGGTGGTCCATATATATGTTGTAAAAACTAGATTTTATAAGCTCCATCCAAAATTTTAAGTTATGAAAAATCAATATTTGTTTATGGGAGAAAATATTGATTTTTTTAGCAAGGATATATATACTATGTCAATGTATGAAATAAATCTTATAAATCAACTACAGTACAATGATGTTGTGGTGATTATAAATTCAATAAAGTTTCTATATTTCAACCATTTGCAACCACTTTGATTAATCTTGGATATAAGACACAATTTTTTTAGAAAAATACTAAATAACGCACTCCCAAGAGTCACGAAAGTTCCAAATCTCATATAGCAATTAGTTATCTCGTTATTGCAAATACATCCACTCGGTAATATGACCTTTATGTATGTCAGTGTCTCATCGTTGATGCGGTGTGAAGTTGGTTAAAGGTCACGTGATTCAATTATTGGAGATAAGAGAGAAGCACCTGGAGTGGAAGTGTTTTGAAACTCAAAATTCGAATGTGTGATAAGAGTTATCAAGAAGAAAATCTTATCAAGGAAAATATGAAGAAGATTTAGTAGGATTCCGAAAAAATAGGAAACAAACTAATGAGCTCTTCCATTATAAAAGAGATCTCAATTGTAAACCGAGGGACTTACGAACTTAGGCATTAAAAGTTTGTGAGAATCTCGTTGATTGTTTTGGTGTTAGGTTATCGGTTTTATTAAAGTAGTTTTTAGATCGATAGGTTGAAGGCTAGTCGATTACTAGGATTGTCTTTTGTAGAAAAGAAATTCTTAATAAAAAAATAAATCTTTGTTGAAATTAGTTGATGCAAATCGTATTCTATTTTCAATTGGTATCAGAGCGGTTCGCCGCATAACTTTGTTAATTGTTTCAGGTGTTAGATCCTGGAGAACAAAATGGAAAACTCGCAACAACAGCTTGTTGTGGTCGCAAAAACTCTGAAACTTGATCCAGACAATTATGGACATTGGAAAGTGCAGATGGCACAGAATATTCAGGGAATAGATTCAGATGCTTGGATTGCTGTTGAAGAAGGTTGGGAACCGCCTATGATCAAGGATGAGGATGGAACCCTCAAACCTAAACCCAGGAAACTGTGGACAACTGAAGAAAAATCCGAGGCTAAGTGGAACTCAAAGGCTTTGTCTGCGATATTCAGCTCACTACACAACAATCAGTTTAAGAGAGTACAAGGGTGTACCAGTGCTAAAGAAGCATGGAACATACTTCAAGTAGGGTTCGAAGGAACGAGCAGTGTGAAACAGACTCGTATTGATATTCTTGCATCTTAATTTGAAAACTTGACCATAGGGGAGGATGAATCCATTGTTGATTTCAGCAGTAAGTTGTCGTCTCTTGCACATGAAGCACTTTTCCTTGGAAAGACGTACAAAGATAAAAAATTGGTCAAAAAATTCCTAAGGTGTCTTCTAGCAAAGTTTCATGGACACAGGTCAGCGCTTGAAGTGTCTCAAAACTCGGATACACTAAAATTTAAATGGTGGTGGGAATGATGCAAGCGTATGAATTGCAGATAACGCCAAAAGCGACTAGCAAATGGAAGAGTGTAGCTCTTGTATCTGAAAAAGAGACTGGCAAAAAAGAATTGTCTGAAAACTTGGAAGAAAATGTTGGATTAATTGTCAAATGGTTTTTGAGAAAAGCTGAGAGAGGACAGAGACGTGAATTTCAAGCATCTGCCAAAAGTTTTTCAGACAAGGATAATTACAAAGTTGACAAACAGTGTCTTGAATGTCAAGGATATGGACACTTCAAGACTGAATGTCCTACAGTCAAAAGGAAAATGACTATTCAATGTTATGAATGTAAAGGATACGGGCACACTAAGAATGAATGCATTTCTCGGATGAGTGGTAAATCTGCTATTGCATCGATGAGTGAATCTGACAGTGACAATGATAATGATGGAGACATTCTGAATCATTTTGTGGCTCGGCTTAGCATTGTGGATCTAGAAGAACAAGACGATGATAGTACCAAACAAACGATGGCTCAAACGACTGTTGATCAAGAAAATCAAGCAATTGATAGTGATCAAGGGAAGGATTTATCAATCTTGAACGGGCCTAACAAAAATGTGGAGGAATCGGACTTTGAAGATGAGCTCGATATTGCCCCTAATGATCAAATCAAGCTCTTGGTGGAATCTCTCGTCGATACAAAGGAGGAAAATACTCGTTTGAGATCAGAAAAATAGTTGATCATGAGTCAATTGGTTAATGCGGAGAAGGAATTGACTGATACTAAGACCAAGAGTGCTGAACTTGAAAGACGGTTGTTTGAACAAATGAAGCAATTTAAGATGTTGTCTAAAGGGACCAAGGATCTTGACTATCTACTCACAGTGGGAAGAACAGACAAGGAAAGTTATGGTCTTGGATTCAAGGGCACCGCTGTGAGTGAAATCAAGTTTGTTCATGCATCAAATAGCTCCACTAGAGTTGGCAAAGCTTACAAAGAAGATCACAATCAGCATGTAAAGATGTCACAGTCAAGATCGGGTCTAGGATGGAAGAAGCAAAAGCCTGATCACAGTCTGACAGGATGGAAGAAGAAAGTTTGTTGCTGGTACTGGGGAAAACAAGGTCACATGAAATTTCAATGCTTTCGATTTTGTGAACGAATTCAGCGAATATGGAGGCAACAGAAGTTTGCCTATAATGGAAACAACAGGAACCAGATGTGGGTAAAAAAATTGGATCTTTACAGCAGGGTTGCGTTTACTCCTGAAAGTCAATTGGATGGCAAGATTGGGAAAAGGACATGGTACTTTGACATTGGTTGCTTGAAGCACATGACAGGAGAAGAAGAGACGTTGCAAGATCTTGAAAGTGTTAAGGCTGGTAGAGTAACATTCGGTGATGGAGCCAAAGGAAAAATTTGTGCCAAAGGACAGACAACTAGTGCAATGTTTCTGCGATTGACTGATGTATACCTGGTTAATGGGTTAAAGGCAAATCTAATCAGCATAAGTCAACTCTGTGATACAGGACTAGATGTAACTTTCACAAGGACTACATGTCAAGCGGTTGACAATCAAGGAGCAGTACATCTGGAAGGTGTGCGCACAGCAAATGATTGCTATATGTGGGTTCCAGGAACACAGTGTATGATGTCTAGATCAGAGAATGAGACTCAGATATGGCATCAAAGACTAGGTCATATGAATTTTAAAACAATAGCTAAACAATATGATTTGTCAGATTGTGTTTTTGACTTGTGTGATATTAAGCAGGGGGAGTAAAGCTGCAGGATTCAGATCAAGACAATGGCTGAATTATCATCAAAGGAAATAATCAGAGGTCTACCTAAGCTGAAAGGTAATCGAGAATTTTTCTGTGGACCGTGTAGTTTAGGAAAACAAGTTAAAACTCAACATAAATCAGTGCCAGATGTCCGATCCAAGAGTGTACTTGAACTCATGCATATGGACTTAATGGGGAAAGTTTGGCAGGAAAAAGGTACATTCTGGTGGTTGTTAATGATTATAGCCGGTACACATGGGTTAGATTCCTCCGAGAAAAGAGTGACTCTTTTGAAAGTTTTCAAATTCTAGCTCTTCAGTTGAAAAATGAACGAGAAGGTATTAAGCATATTCGCAGTGATCATGGGGGGAATTCGAAAATGACGTCTTCAAGACATTTTGTTCAAAGCAAGGGATTGCTCATCAGTTTTCGGCTCCGAGGACACCTCAACAGAACGGATTAGTTGAGAGGAAGAATAGAACTTTGCAAGAAATGGCTAGGGCAATATTGCATGGTAGTAATGCACCTAAGTCCTTTTGGGCTGAAGCAGTTAACACAGCCTGCTACATCATCAATAGGGTGTATATTCGCAAAGGAACCACCAAAACGTCCTACGAGTTGTGGAGAGGAAAAACACCTACAGTTCATTATTTTCATGTATTTGGTTGTGTATGTTATATTCTCAATGATAAGGATCATCTGGGAAAATTTGACTCTCGTAGTGATGAACGACTGGTTCTTGGTTACTCAGGATCAAGCACATCATTTCGAGTTTACAACAAAAGGACACACACTGTTCAAGAAACTATGAATATTGTATTTGATGATTCGTCTACATTTCGCTTATCTGTTCAACCGCTCGATGATCACAATGACGAAAATCAAGAGTCTGATACGAAATCACAGACTCAAGAAAAGAGCTCAGCGCCAACTACAAAGACTCAAGTACACAGGAATCACTCCTCCACAGATGTTATAGGAGAGATTTAGGGGGGAAGAGTTACTCGCGGAAAGCAGATTGATTTCAAGGAGTTGGCTGGAAGTGCAATCACAAGCCTTGCAGCTTTCATGAATCAACATCAAAGTGTAGTTGATCTAGTTGAACATGCATGTTTTGTCTCGAAACTGGAGCCAAAGATATACAAAGAAGCTCTAAAAGATGACTTCTGGATTCCATCAATGCAAGAAGAACTATCTAACTTCTCAAGACTGAATGTATGGATGCTGGTACCACGACATGAAAACGTCAACATAGTTGGGACAAAGTGGATTTTTAAGAACAAGATTGACAAAGATGGAAATGTAGTCAGAAACAAGTCTCGACTGGTGGCACAAGGGTACTCACAAGTGGACGGAGTTGATTTCGAAGAGACATTTTCTCCAGTAGCAAGACTAGAGTCAATTCGCTTCCTGTTCGGAATGGCTTGCAAAATGGATTTTAAACTGTATCAGATTGATGTCAAGAGTGCATTTATGAATGGCAACTTACAAGAGGAGGTGTATGTTGAACAACCAAAGGGGTTTGAGGACTCCAAGAATCTGAATTATGTGTACAAGCTAAACAAAGCTTTGTATGGATTTAAACAGGCTCCTCGAGCATGGTATGATCGATTAGCTACCTTCCTGGTTGATAATCAGTATGAGAGAGGCAGTGTTGACAAAACCCTTTTTACCTTAAACAATGAGAAAGGGTTTATAGTCATACAGATTTATGTTGATGACATTGTTTTTGGTTCAACTCAACAGTCGATGGTCGATAAATTTGTTGAAGTGATGACTCGAGAGTTTGAAATGAGTATGAATGGAGAGCTCACCTACTTCTTGGGTCTTCAAGTTAGACAGACACCTGAAGGTATCTTTGTGAATCAAAGCACTTATGCCAAAAATCTGATTAAGAAGTTTGGAATGGAAAACAGCAAAGCTGCCAGAACACCCATGGGATCAAATGAAAAATTGTCGAGAGACGAATTGGGAAAACCAGTTGATACAATAACATACAGAAGCTTAATTGTAGGTCTGTTGTACCTTACAGCGAGTCGACCAGACTTAAGTTTGTTTGTTGGTTTCTGTGCGAGATATCAGGCTAAACCAAAAGAAAGTCACTTAACTGCAGCCAAGAGAATACTCAAGTATGTGAACGAAACCTACAAATTTGGTATTTTTTTACTAAAGATACTACTGTGATTCTTACAGGTTACTGTGATGCTGATTGGGCTGGAAGTGTTGATGACCGAAAGAGCACTAGCGGAGGATGTTTCTTTATGGGAAACAACTTGATTGCATGGTTTAGCAAAAAACAAAACTGTGTATCCTTGTCCACAGCAGAAGCAGAGTACATTGCAATGGGAAGTTGCTGCACTCAACTTCTGTGGATGAAGCAAATGGCTGCTGATTATGGTATGTCTACCAAAACGTTGCTTGTGTATTGTGACAATCAAAGTGCTATTTGTATTGCTAAAAATCCAGTTCAACACACTCGTACTAAACACATAGACACACGTCATCACTTTATTCGAGAATTTGTTGAGGAGAAACTGGTTAAGCTTGATCATGTGAGCACTGAATATCAATTAGCTGATCTGTTTACAAAACCTTTATCTTTCAATCGTTTTATTCAGTTGAGAAATACGATTGGTGTTTGTGAATGCTGACTTTAATTAAAAGGGTGTCTGTAAAGCAGATATTTTGTAAGGATTTGATTCTTAGAGAAGAAGGCAGACACCTGAAAAAAGGCCGACAGATATCAAGATTGATCGAGCTAATGGAAAATAGCTGCCCATCATGCCGTCACTGTGGTTAATAGTATATTGAGTTCTCAAATGTTAGGAGAAGGAGGTCAAAGAGCTGAGGAGAGCTATTGTATCAGTACGCTGAGAAGTCAAATGATGCTCTGATACAACACTGTGTCAAAGACCAGTNAGCTTTGAGTTGAGAAGTCAAGTGATACTCATGCTTTCCATTTCATGTGAATTTTGTTAATAAAAAAATATATATATATAATAATAATAATAATAATAATAATAATAATAATAATA
>OVBA01009010.1:0-11396 GCA_900406435.1 Lepidium aucheri | reverse complement strand
TATTTAGGGATACATATATTAGATATATGTTTACGTAACACATATAAAAGTGAAATTGTTATCTTTTATTATGTGTTGGGCTTAAGCATATTAAACATACTAAATAAGATTTAGTCTACTATGTTTATATTGGGCTTAAGCCCATCTTGCTAAACCTAATGGGATTAGGTTATGTGTGTCATTATAAGTACCTAAAGAAAACGTTAGTTTTCCTTGAGAGGAAAAAAAAAGGACACACGACACAACAACCCTAAGAGAAGGAGATTTGATCTCAAACGGCACTAGCATCCCGTTCCTGATCCAGTTTGTGTGCGTGTAGATACCGATAAAGGCACTACGGTTGAAGTGCTAATAGAATCTCGATTCTTTCATCTATTTCCGTTGCAAAATAACAAGGTATACTCTAAACTTTGAGATCTAATTGTAATTCAGAATTTGCATGAAATCCTGTTTGATTTGTTCTAGTTAATTGCTTGATGTTGCAATCTAGTTTGTTTTCCTTCAGGGTCCCCTCTGATTGTAGAAAGCTTAGCGATAAAGATGGCTTTATTGGAAGCCCTGAACCGGCGATGTGATAATGTGAAGATGAGATCAGATTTTCAAGTTATAATTCACGCAATGAACAATAGAGATCCATCGAAAGAATCTTACAAAGTCGTTCAAGATATTCTACTTTTAGCTTTTCTCTTTAATTTAATTGCTTTTACTTTCATCCGTAGAGAAGACAACTTAGAAGCGAATCTGCTGGCAAAAAATGTATTAATCTCCACCCACTCTTCTAGTGAAATGATCTAATCGAGTTTTTTCACCAAAAATGAAAAATAAACCAAACCAAGTCCGATTTTTCAGTTTTGTCAACACCCCATCAATAGAAGTGTATATGTCTAGATTTAATTACTATTTTGCTCAATTATTAAGTAACGACATTGACAAGAAATATCATTTATGTCTAGGTTCAATGTATCTCTTCAATTTTCTCGTTTTTTTGTTAATATTAGGGCACAAGTGGTCGGCCCATTAGCCAAGTTCGTGTATAATGCAGGCGACATGACTCGATCCCTGGATATGCAAATGCGTCTGTCTTTAGTAAACTTACCGCCTGCCACTAGGCTAAAGTACACTTACCAATTTTCTCGTTTAGTTTTCTTAAGTCACATTTTCTTTTGCCTTAAAAATAAAAAGATGATAATCTATTCTCTGCCACCCTTAACCTTTAAGTTTAACATAACACCAATTTCACATGAACTTCACGAATAATTACCTAATTATGCCAATACCAAGATAGTTTGAAATCTCTTTTGGGTTTAGATATGTTGTATTTCTCTCTGGTATTCGGGTTCTCGATGGTTGTTCATATAAGAAAGAGTCTTGGACACTATTTGGACATTGATTTCAATAGCCAATTCAATTACGATATGCTACTAGTATGATCCTTTTATATATGTCCTGATTTTCTCAAAACATGATAATCATTAAGGTTTTATATAAACTAAATTTAACGAGAAAAATATAAAATAAAATGTAAATATCAAATATTATTTCACTTTTTGATAGTTGATGTTTTGAAAATTTCATATAATTTTTTTTCAAAATATCTTATTTAATCCTATTTATTGTTAGGGGATATAAAGAAAAATATTAATTATTAATAAAATTATAAAATTAAATAAAGATAATATAGGAAATTTTAAGCCAATTATATATTGAAAATTAAAAACATCAACCATAAAAAAAATCCAAAATATTAACTAATTAAAAACAGAGGGACAAATTGTTTCGCAAGGAGAAATATATGAAATTGTTAGTCTGTTTGGTATAACAAATTTACATAAGGAGTAAATGCTTAAACATAGTTAATTGTGTTTGGTATAATATATACGAAAACAAGTAATGTATTTGGTAAATGGAATGGGTGACACGAGACCTACCACATTGGTCCAACAACACGTCAACATTACTAAGAATCATGATAACTATTAAGTTTAACTCACATGTATCCAAAAGATTGGACATCTACTTGTCTTTCCTACTTTTTAAACCATCATCTATCCTAAAGTTAGACATAAAATTGTCTTTCCTTTTCTTTATACGTATTTGCTATATAAAATCTAAAAATTCAATCATAGAGATTAAATAGTACATTTTTCTAACAATTAAATCGACAAAACCCGATCAATAATTTAGCTCAACTTTTAAAATTCTTATTTAATCTGTCAAATTAGTAGAAAGGAGAATTCGAACCATATATGTTATTATCATTAGCTGGATCATTTTAACCACTAAACTGAGAAAATTTGATATAATAATTTTTTTGTATACATGATTTCTAACATAAATTCTAGTTTACAAGGTAATATGATTATCTGAAATAAAATTATGATAAAAAAGCTGGAAATATAAATAATCAGGATGTGATTGGCAATTGTTATTGTTGAAATTTTTTAGAACACTAGCTAAATTAATCAAATTATGTTTTTGGTTTATTTTGACTTTCATTCAAGCCAATTTTATTTAAATATGGAAGATTTTTGATTGTGGAAAGCCAAAATACTTACTAACTAAATTATACAGTATAAAATTCAAATTTGTCAAAAAAACAAGTGACCAACTTTGTTTGTTCTTGATCTAGCTTGACATTAAGTAGTAAGTTTGAATATCACTCGGTTTCAATTATATATTAGTTCCAATTATAGCTTGACACTAGGCTATAAATCTGATGTTATTAATATAATTATTGAAAAAAACACAAAGCTAATATCTTAATCAATAAGTCAAAAAGATATAAAAGGTGCGATTGGTAATACTGTTTGAAACGACCGTTTAAAAAAAAATAAACGGTTAAATGAATGTCGTTTGAAAATGATCGTTGAAAGATAACGGTTAGCAAAAGAGATTTTCAAACAAAGATCGTTTGAAAAGTAATGTTGATTGGTAATATTGCAGCGGTTGAATAGTATAATGAAATAAAACTTAGTAAATAAAACTAAATTTAAAACAATTATTCAAAAAATAATCAATAACATAGAGTTACATATTTTTGATATTAAAAATAAATATATAGATTAGAATAACTGTTTTAGAAATAATAAATTTTTATTAGTGAATGACTATTTTTCTAAACAAAAATGAATGATTCTTCTTCTTGAATTAGAATGTAAATCATACATTTTTTTTAAATCGTAATTATGCGTAAAAAGTAAAAATAAATGATTGTTTATAGATCGTCTCCCAAACAACCGCAAATAGTTTCATTTGCAAACGATCTTTACAAATGACCTAAATAAGTCCAAACAACAGTTTCAGATGACTGTTTGAAAAAGTCGTTTACAAAGGATCATTTCAAACGAGATGCTGCTACCAATCGAACCCAAACTCAAAAAGAAAAAACAAAAAAATCATTAAAAAAAATAGCATAAGTAGTGGTAGAAAACAACTCAGAACCCATTTTTTTATGATTGATGAAGCTCCATACCTAACCAATCAACACTTATATAAATACAAAATATGGAGGAATCATATCTGTTCACACAAGCACGTGCTTCCAAGTGAAACATATGCGTAAAATATGTTTCTCGTTTGTCCCAATTATGAGTCCCAATTAAATCACACTATTGTCATCAAATCTATTCATGTGTTGAAATTTTATATCTTTTCAATTAGATGATTCTAAATTTTCTGACTCAATAAAAGCCCAAATCTGCTTACTTCTACTTTAAATTTGGGCTATTGTTTTCGTTTGGGCCTTTTACTGTTCACGGAAGTGTATTCTCTTCCCTAACATACACGTCAGAGTTTGAACTTTGAAGTGATGTATACATTACTAGCTCTGCAATTTGTTTTTAGAAAATTATGCAGAATAGCCTTTTTATGATTTAATTGTATGCAAGTACTCCCTTTTCAAAAATTTATCTATTCTATTCAAGGGCTAACAATCCACATCTTCTTGAAAACTATCATATCGCACTTACTCATCTTAGCGCTTTAAATTTCTCTCCAAATTAAATTTTGAAAACCTATTCCCCCTACTTGAAATTATCGGTATAATTGATTTGAACCGTGACGAAACCTATACCATACCATACCGTCAACCCGTGAACCAAACTCATAATCCAACAAATTAACCTGACATGAGCTGATCCCCAAATCAATTATCGTATCTCATTGCACAAAAAATATTGTATCATCAAACTGCGATTTTTCTGCCGGTAATATATGGATCAATTTTCTATTTTCTTAGATCAATATTGGGTTTTTGAAGTCTCTGAAGCCGTTTGTTCCGATTTTATGATATGTTGCTGATTTTGAGATTATTGTTTGTTGTTTCCAAAATATAAGAGATTAGGAATGAGTAATGAGTCAAAGTTTCAAATGGGAGTTCAAATTCTTGTAAGAGAGGCCGCATTGTGTCTGGTGTGGAGCTATAATCACCTCTAAAAGAGGCTGAATTGTCATTTGTAGTGTGGTGTTAGAGTATAATTTGGAGGTCCACAATACATTGTTTATTGTTTACAATATTGTAAAGGACTCTGAATTGTGCATCAAAGCATGATACACGTGGTGTTAAAGCTGTTTGTGTTTCCATTAAAACTCAAACGTTGATATAGCTGATTGTTTCTCTTAAAATCAGTCACAATAAACCGATTGTTTCCCTTAAAATCAGTCATATTGCAGACCAAACAACTAAAATTTTGAGACAAAAACAGATCATAATGATCCACCAAAAAATGATAGGCCATTGTTTCTATTTAAGCTCCACGCCTCATATTATGCTTCTTTGATTGTATCTTCTCAAAAGATTAATCCCTCGTCGTCGGTCTCTAGGTATGCATTGTGATAGATTTGTGGCTCATCATCAAATAGCTCTATGGTACGATTCAATTCCAATTGATTTCTCTCTTGCACCTCTCTTCATTCACTTCATCATCACGCCTGAAGCTGTGTTGCTCTGGAGTTAAAACCTCAACAACAGTAGACATCTTTGAGCATCGAACACAGCAGAAGACAAGATTTACAGCTTCAGTTTGTTGTTTCAAAAACCAAAGAAGATAAGCTTCAGAAATTTGGGTTTTGTGATTTTATACTTTGATGAAAGGATCTTGATTTTTTTTATAAGATCCGATTAGTTAAAATTGGGCATAAATTGGTTTATTTGAGATAAATCATGTTTGTTACATTTTGACACTAAATTATAGATCGATTATTATTTTTGGTCAATAGTAAACCAAACAGTAATCTGATTCGAGAGGGAATCACATTTTCAAGCTTTGCATAGGTGGGGAAATGAATTTTTAAAGTTTCAATTAGGGGGAAATAGGTTTTAAAAGTTTCATCTCGCGAAACGTCAAAGAGCCGAATAGTTTGGGGGATTTAGTGCGATATGATAGTTCTTGGGGGGATTTGGATCGTTAGCCCATCCCTTTTTGCAATCCTCTCTCCTCCCTAAATAACCAAATTGTCCCTTGTCAAACTGAAGACGTCTGAGTTTCCACTCTTCACCACATAACACGTCGTTGGAAAAAAACATAAAATCATTAACACTTTCTTCTTTAGTTTCTTACTTCTGACTATTCATCGTCTCAACAAGTGACCGACATAAAAGTTGTGGACTAACTTCCCGACATAAAAAACTTTTGCTAGGTCAAGAAGGTATTCAAACTTCGAGTACCAATTCAATCGACCATCAGAAGGATATTTGTCTGTTGCGAACATGCGATGAAAAAACAAACCAGCATCTAACTTTGACTGTATGCTCAAACTCTTTCTGTATTTGGGAGTCATTACCCTGGAAGAACACACAAAAAACACACAATTATTTAGTTAGGGACCAAAGCTAGCAACTAAAAAAGGACAGGAGATTAGAAGAGACTTACCCGATGGATCGGTTAACGATAACTTGAAATGTTGTCGTAAGAGTTTTAAGAGAGACGATGAACAGTCAAAAAGAGAAAAACTAGAGAAGAAAGTGTTGAAGATTTTAAGTTATACACAAAAAGTAAAAATCCAAACGTCTTCAGTTTGACAAGGGGCAGTATAGTCATTTAGGGAGAAAAGAAATTGGAAAAAGGGGCATAATAAATAAAAGTTTAAAAAAAGGGATATTGCATTAAAATATAAAAAAGGTATTATGTATAATTTTTCCTTTGTTTTTGTTGATTCAGCTTGGATTTGTTTTTTTAGTTTTTAGTGTTTTTTGGTTTGTGATTCTATATGAATACTGACTAAAATTCATTTCTGTTTGATTTAATTCTCTTTGGTTTCAATTTGAGGTTCAAATGAATATTTGAACTATAAACTAAATTAGATCAAAATATTTTTATGACCAAAAGTAACTAAATAACTAAAATTATGGGACCATTTCCATCAATGAACCTTTATTGGGGTTCTTAAAAAAAATTAAAAAAAAAAAACAAAAAATTTGGCCAATCAGGGTTTGCCACGTGGCGAATCTGCCTCTTGCAGTCTCTTGCCTTAAAATTTGAGCCTATAAACTCCATTAGAACTTTCAATATACATGCTCTGAGTATAACAGTTTAGTATAACAGTGATCAAAAATAACCAAATAACTAATGAATCAAACAATAGGGACTACTCCCAAAAATGTCATCAACGTTGTTAAACAGAAAGAGAAATAAGAAAATTGTGTTCGACTATCCCAAAAATGCTTTTGATTATTTTTCCCTCATTTTTTTTAGTTTTTTCCTTTTCTCTTCTCCATCTTTCTTTCTTAACTCGTTTTCTCTTCTCAACTAATCATTCTTCTTTCTCTCTTATTTCTCCATCGTTTTTTTTTCAAAGTTTTGTTTCTTTATTTATATTTTTCGACGACGTATATGTGCTATCATAGTCATATTGACCAAAATTATTTTATATCAATGCCCATTGATTTCATATCATGTTTATCGATTTCATGTCCAAGTCTATCGCTTATGTCTATGTTTATAGCAGAATACAATTTCCTTCTTTCCTTTTTTGTTTGTCACGTGTTATTGAATTATTCGTCCATATCCATGCCTATATTAGACATGTCCATGTTCATATCTAAAATCATCTCTATATTTCTTCCATGTTTATGTCTATCGATTTAATGTCCATATCTATCGCTTATGTCCATGTCCATCGTCAAATACAATTTTCTCATTTTTTTTCTATTTGCCACATTTCGTTGATTCATTTATCTATGTTCGTGTTCATGTCTATTTTAGATATGTTTATGATCATGTCTAAAATTATTTCTATGTTTTTGAAATATTCATATCTGTTGTTTTTGTCTATATCGTTGCCAAAACAGTTCTCATTTTCTCTTTTCATTTGCCACATGTTGTTGGTTCATTCGTCAATTTTTTCTCCCCATTCCCCTATCTCTTCTCTTTTTTCTTCCGATCTTTTTCTCTCCCTACCTTTTTCTCTCTTCTGTATTTTCTTCCCAACTAAAGAAACCAAAAGAAATATGGAAACCAATTTAAAATGGGTATTTACGTTATTTTGTGATGGAGGTTTTAGTTGGGTGTGGCATTTTAATGGAGAGGAACATGGGTATAACATTTTTGACTACTTTCAAAAGGTTTTGTGGCATATTTGACAATTAATTCTAATTATTAAATTTGACAATTAATTCTAATTAATATATATAGTTAGTTAATTAGTATAAATTAGTTTTGGGTTATTTTTTGTTGTTTTTGATTTTCAATTAAAAATCAAACAGATACAAAAAATCAAAAATATTATAAATTGTAACTAAACCGAGTACCTATTTTTAATTTTTGTCCGATCTTTTGGTTCTAACTTTTATAACTAGGACAATAAACACCACATGTTATTGCATTATAAATATAGAAAAATATTTTCTAGCTACACAAACTATAGTTTACATGTCTTTGACTCCTAACATTTCTTTAGTAGCTTTTCTTCAGGTTATTATGACACAAAGTGAATGACATAGACGTCACTTAAGTGATACGAATGTGTCAAGTATGTAAGGGAGGAATTGAATCGTGTTTCCATGTACTTAGAGACTGTCCCGCAAGTGATGGTGTCTGGGACCAGTTGTTATCAGCACGAAAACAAAGAGAGTTATACTCAAAGTCGCTGCTTGAATGGTTCTATCAAGATTTAGGAGATCATGATATCATTAATAGATGTTATTGGTCTACCTGGTTTGCTATCACGGTCTAGTGGTGTTTGCGGTGGAGATGTGAGTTTATTTTTGGTGATAACAAGGTATGGCCAGATAAGGTGAGGTCTATTAAGAATTTTTTTCAAGAGATAATGAAAGCACAAGAGAAAGTTGATAGCGCAATTCGGCCAGGAATGAGAACGAAGTCACGTATGATAAGTTGGTCCTACCAAAGGAATTGTGGTGGAAAATAAATAAAGATGGAGCAGTTCATGGACAACATGGTTGAGCTACAGCTGGGGCAGTACTACGAAACTCGAGTGGTAAGTGGTGTGGTGGTTTCTCACTGCATATTGGGGTATGCTCAATTCCAGTAGCAGAATTATAGAGAGTTTATTACGGGCTTTATATAACTTGGGAGAAGAGGATTCTACGGATTGAGGTGGAGATTGATTCAAAGTTAGTGGTCGATTTTCTGACACATGGGATTGATAATCTCATTCCATGTCTTACCTGGTACGTGTGTGCCATAAATTTTTTACAAGAGAGTAGATAGTCCATTTTTTGCATGTGTATAGAGAGGCTAACCGTCTGGCAGATAGATTAACGAACTATACCTTTTCTTTTTTTTGGCTTTTGTTTTTTCGATGAGGTTCTGAATGTTATTAATCAGTTTTTTGATGGCGACTCAAAAGGACTATCATAGCCAAGAAAAATTATAGTTTAAATTTGGTTGTAAGTTCTTGGGAGATTCCCTTTCCTATATCAAAAAAAACTATTGTATACTATATGTATACCTACACGAACTAATAAAGTATAGTGTTTCCTACATGAATTAGTGACTAATGTATATTGTCATACACAAAGTTATGTATAATATGTTAAATTTAAAATTTTAGTCTAATTACGATGAAATCATAATTTCAGATCTTTAATTACAATTTTAAAATTTGTAATCACACTACTAATTTGTTGAACCAATACCATCCAATTTAATTTGAATTGAATATATATATATATATATGTATATATACCTCTCAAATGGCACAACATCTTCACAGTTTCACAATATATAATTGTGAGCTGCACGACAATATATGTGGTTCTCTCAGTATTCTTCTTTTATTTTTCCACCAAATCTTCCGACCTGACTAAAGATATCTAAAACTGGAATGGCATATGATGGTGCAACCCCGCCATCATCATATCGTCCTACTTGGGTTCTTTTTGCTTTGACGCTTGGACTAAAGTAATATGATGTGAAATGAGAAGTTTCCTCTATCAGACTTCCAGCAACGACCGATCTTTCCACTTTTGCTTGATTTTTGACCTTTCTTTTTAGATGTCCCATAAATCGCTCAAACGGGTACATCCATTGATATTGTTTGGGACCACCAAGAGCTGCTTCGTGTGGCAGGTAGATTGAAAGATGTTCCTTCAAATCAAAAAATGCAGGAGGAAATAGTTTTTCCAAGTTACACAGCAACACTGGATATTAGTTTATAATTGAGTTATGCCATAAACTGTCAGTGTTCGTGTACATAGATCCCTGAAAAATGCTCCGATCTCTATAAAGTTGATATTTACTATATAATTAAAAATCAATTTTTTAAATAGCAAAATTTAAAAACATAAACTATATAATACTTTATCGACAATTGATTCGTGGACATGTGTCGGTAAAAGGTCAAGTAATGCAAAAGGAAGCAGTCACTGCATGAATACATGACAGTCGTGACTCTTCATACCAGATATTTTTTTCCCTTGCTCTATACAACTTGAGAATTTCGACACGTAACCATCGAGAAATTTTACATCTGAAGAAATCCAATTCAACAATGTTTGTTTCGCTTCTCCAAATATTGGAATCAGTTGTTTGCCATCTCCTGTAATATGCAATTCAGGCCTTGCACATATTTCGTCTAAGTCCAACCTTACCTTGAAATTGTGTTTACTCTTTCCCTGCACATTTAAAATCGTGTTCATAGTGTTATCAAAATTTTTTTTAACGATGTACATCAGATTCAGATTGTGTCGTAGTAACATGTCTTTCCAATATGGCAGTTCCCAAAATATACTCTTTTTGTGCCAATTGTGAGAATCACCATACCCGTCAGGCATGTTTCCTGGAGTGTTCTAATTACCCACACATTTACAAGTTTCCTGTGCTCCATAATGATCAATCTGCTCCAACACATCACTACTTGACATGTGTGATGGGGGAGGAATACGCACAACCTTTTTCTTCTTACACAACTTCTTGTTCCTTCGGTATGGATGATGCATGGACAAAAACTGACGATGACAGTCAAACCAACACGATTTCTTACCATGCTTTAGTTGAAATGCATCAGACCATCCCATACAATATGGACAAGATAATCTTCCATGTGTCGTCTATCCAGATAGCATTCCATATGCTGGGAAGTCACTGATTGTCCACAATAAAACTACATGCATCTTGAAATTATGCTGCTACGAGTAATCATATGTCTGAACACCTCCATATCATAACTGTTTCAGCTCATGAATTAGAGGTTGTAGGAAAACATCGAGAGAACACCTTGGATGACTAGGACCTGGAACTAGAATAGTCATAAACAAAAACTTGCTTTGCATGCACAAATCCGGTGAAAGATTGTATGGCGTCAATATTACAGCCATAGAGAATATTGTCGCCCAGACAAACCAAATGGGCTAAATCCATCAGTGCATAAACCTAGATAAACATTCATAGACTCTTTAGCAAAGTCAGAATATACTGTCTGAAAATGTTTCCAAGCCTTTGCATCCGACGGATGTGTCACCTCGCCATCATTTACTATATATTTTGCATGCCATCTCATTGTCGCTGATGTCCTTTCTGATTGATATAATCGTTTCAATCTATCGATAATTGGCAAGTACCACATACGTTTGTATGGGACACACATCCTTCCTCGTGTTGCTCGGTATCTCGTCTTCCCACAGAATCAACATTCCTACAACTTATCATCCTCTTTCTAGAAAATCATGCAATTGTCAATGCAAACATCAATCATTTGTGATGGTAATCCAAAACCTGCAACTAGCTTCTTTATTTGATAATAATTCTTGGCAGAATTATTATCTTCTGGCAAATACTCTTTCAACAAATCTGCGAATTGATTCATACTTCTCTCACTTATGTTTCCTTCACTTTTAATAGACATCAACCTAGATTCTAATGACAATTTGGATAAACCTTCTCTATATCCCTCATAGATAGGTTCATTTGCAGCATCTAGCATATCATAAAACTGTT
>OVBA01009009.1:0-11399 GCA_900406435.1 Lepidium aucheri | reverse complement strand
GAAATAATGTCATATAATATATATATATATATATATATATATATATATATATAGATGGAAGGATACCAAGAATTTGAAGAGAGGAGAAAGAAGAAATTTGATAAGCAAATCGATTCGAATGTGATGATCAGCTCTAAAGGACTGGATGTAGGCGTTGATAAATGATTTTTTGTTTCAACATCTCATTAGTAAGTTCATTCAGAATATATAGATTGATTTGGTATTAGTCTGGATACGTTGATTCTTTACTGATAGTAAAAGAGTTGTTTTGATGCAGGTGGTTTGGGGAACGAGGATCATTGTTTTGTGTATGAAATATTGTTGTGAAAGTCTCTCTATCTAATCTATCTCTGCAAGATTTGGAATCTCTGTTACTGTTATTCCAATTCTTATGAACACATGTATCTCTCGATGTGTGTATATGCTGTGTATAAGAAACATACAGGCAAAATTGATTCTTGCCATTTGCCCTTGTATTGAAGAGAGGATTCTACACATGAGTTCTATTGTTGTCTTCAAAACACACTTTGGTCTTTTCTTTGTTTAATATGTTAATTAATCTTCCTTTTACAACCTAAGCATCTGAGATTTGACAAGTAAAAAAAGTCCAAAAGAAAAAGCTCAGAGTTTGGTGTGTCCTCGATACATATCCATCAACTCAGGCAGCTCATCTTCGTACTTGAGTACAAGCTTCTCCAAGAACACTTTCTCCACTGGAACCAACAATGACGTCAAGCTCCAACCCTCTTTCACAAGCCCTTTGGATAGCAACACTTTAATAACCAAACATCTTGGGATTATCCTCTTTTCAAGGCTAAAGAAGAGTACCACTGGACACTGTGCGATCGATCTAGGCTCCAAATTCATCTCTTCTACTAAAAACTCCATTGTTCTATTGATCTTTCTCTCAGACAACATCATACAATGTGGATGCTTCTTAAACGCACACAAAATATCTTCTTCCGACCAATCCCATCTCTGGTAAACTTCAAAGCATTTGTCCCATATCGATTTGTTTCCTTTCCCAGAAAGTGCGTGAATGGCCAACACAAAAGTAGATTTCTGAGGATTAAATCCCATCTCTTGAGCTTGATTAGCAATAGCTTGAAACTCATGATTCTTTTGCATCACAGCTTCTGGAAAATGCGTGAGTAACAGCTTGATACAATTCTCAGGGACACCTATTTCCGACATGTATTTGATGTTTGGGACGAGATTCTTGGTGTGATCCTCAAGGAAAACCCAAGTCGTTCGCCGCAACGCAGCTACAATCTTCTCATCTGAATCTAGAACACTCTTGAGAAAATTGTAGGCTGGAATTAGCTGATTGACAAGGGATCGAGTCAAAATTGTTGGATCAGAAGCTAAAGTACGAGCAAGTAATGTTTTTGAAACACCGATTGAGAGGAAGAATCTGAGTTTAGGGAGTAAAACGGATTGAGCATTGGCTAACAAGAGAACGGGTCGTTTCTTGACAAGACTTGAGATTTGAGCAGTGGAGAATCCATGGTCACGAAGAAGGTTTAAAACAGTATTGGGTCGTTCAGGAGAATCCAACAAAAGCTTACGAGTGGCTAAGATGGCACAATCTGGAGTTAATCCACATGAGTCGATAAGATAATTGATGGTAAAGGAGAGTCTTTGCTGCTGCTCATCTTTAGGGTTTTTTGAGGTAAGAGTGGTTACGGGAGTTTGAAGAGAGAAGACGAAGGTGGGTTTCCGATGACTCTTAGGTAGTAAGGAGAAGGTTCTTTCTGAAATCGGTTTTGTGAAGAAGAAGAGCCTCGCCATGGAAGTGGCTTGAGGTATTACGACCACCATGACTAGATTGATTAACTAAAATCTCTTGCTCTGTCCCAAGTCAAGTCAGTAAAACTGACCCGACCCGACCTGACCCGTATTCGACCCGAACCGAATTTAATCCGGTTATCGTTTTTTAAAATAAAGCAGAGAGGGTCCTTTGTTTTTGACTCATCTAGTCTCTGCTCTGGCATCGCTTCGAAGAAACCGAAAGACAACTATTGAATTGGATAATTATCGAATTCAAAATCATCTCTCCGATTAAATTCGCCGTCAGAATTATTTCAGAGAAGAATTTCGCTCCGAAGGTAAACCTTTTCTGTGGTTTATTCTCGTGTTCGCTTGTTTTTTCCCGATTCCGATTCTGCAATTCGACGAGCTGGCTTTTGCGATTTTGGGTTCTATTTACACTTTCTGTGAACTACTTTCCTCTCTTTTCTTCTTGCCGACAATTTCATCTATTGTTGTTGAAAATTGGCTCTTTCTAGTGGTATAGTTTTGTTTTCCCCAGTTACGTCCAACGAATGGAGTAGACTTTCATCTAGTTTAGCGAATAATTGGCTCTGTAAAGTTGATGCCTTATCTAGTTTCTCATTTAGCTGTTGAAGTAATTTGATTTCCATGGAAAGATAAGCTGAACGACTGTTTTATATAATTTAGGAATTGGCAACAATTGGATTCGATTTAAGTTAGTTGTTGAAAACGAAAAAAATAAAATTTGACTTCCTTTAGCTGACAATTCATTCATTGCCTTGGCAGTGGTAGTATCTCTCTTTAGATGTCAAGTAGCTCGGGAAGTTTCTCAGGTACCAGTAGCTCGGCATGTAGTTCTAGAAGTGATGGCGAGAATTCGTTTGATATTGAAGAACTTCTGCAGATTGGGTCAAGACGCAAGGAGGTAAACAATTCGCACTGTTATATGCTTATCTTGGTGAAAGTTGGGGAATTAAGTTATTCGTTACAAAAAAGTTTCCGACTCTTAGATTGATGAGGTTGGTTTTTGCTTCTTTTTTTTTTGTGTGCTCCTGCAGCTAAGCAAACAAAAAGACATGCTGAAAGAATCGCGGCCCCATAGTATTGAACTAGTCAGAGTAAATTCTTCTTCTTTCTTGTTTTATTCGAGCATTTCTTGGAAAATATTTTCTCATTCACTTGGTTGAGTTTACGGACTTGAATCTTCTCTTAACCACAGAAGTTGGAACTCCAGACAAAGTCTCTCTCGGAATCTCACTTTAAAGACTCGGAAAGAATTCAGACGATGGAGAAAGAGTTGTTGAATTGCTATAAAGAAATAGGTAATATCTATATTCAGCCTCACAATTTAAATTTAACTGAACTAATAAGTCTCAGTGTATATTATTCTTCGGCTTGTAGATTACTTGCGAGATCAACTCATTTTCAGAAGCAAGGAAGTAAACTATCTAAGTGAACAACTGCACGATCTTGAGTCCAAATTGGCTGAATCAAGGAATTTGGAAGAAGAACTTAATAGTTTGAGAGAGGAGTTGTGTATGACTAAATCCGAGCATTTGTTATTGTTGCATGAGCTTGAAAGCAAAGAGTCAGAGCTACTGTGCTCGTCTCTTTCCGTAGAGAAACTGGAGGAGACCATCTCATCCTTAACATTACAGTCCTTGTGCGAAATAGAAAGCATGAAGCTTGATATAACAGCGTTGGAGAAAGCACTTGTTGATACAATGGAAATACAAGAAGAAAGCATTCAAGAAAAAGATCAATTAAGAGGAATAATCGAAGAATCCAACTTTCTAACTCAAAGGGCACAAGAGAATGTCAAGTATGTCGAGAAGCAAAACGAAGAGCTCAGGGAAAAACTTACTGCCTCTGAAAAGAATATTCAAGATTTTTTTCGAAGTACTAAAGAATGGCTAGAAAGCGAGGATGAACAGCCTCTAAATGCAGCGTGCTTCTTTGCTGAATTGAGCAATGTGCTTCCGGTGTCAAGTGAAGTTCGGTAAGTTCAGCATAAGACTTATATATCACGTCATCAGTTAGAGGTATCCTCGTTCTTAATAATGTTTTGTGATTACAGCAATTGCTTTAATGCAATCATCAACAAACTAAAACCTTCTCGGGATGCGAATTCGATTGATAAAATGGAGGGTATGGCGAAACAGATACAGCAGAATGAAGATCTTGTGAAGCGACTCATAGTACTTTTAACAAACCGAGGAATTGTATTTCCTGCCTTTGGTGCCATTATCTTGGTTCAACTAGTTTACCTGACTTTTGGTATGTGCAGGACGAATTGAAACAGGAGAAACTGAAAGCAAAGGATGAAGCAGAAGACCTTACGCAAGAAATGGCCGAATTAAGGTACAAGATGACATGTTTGCTCGACGAGGAACGCAATCGTCGTGCGTGCATAGAACAAGCATCATTACAGAGAATAGCTGAGCTAGAAACACAGGTACTACATATTTTATGCGGTAATGCAAGGTTCTCTTCTACTCCAAAGGACTCTAACCGCTCTAATCTTTCTTCTGTTGTTAAGATCAAGAGAGAGACAAAGAAGCCATCTTCCACTGACATGCTGTCTCTTCCTGGATTATGAGAAAGCCTTGAGCTTCTATGTTTTTAGCTTTACCCAATTCACCGAGTCATATCCATGAATTTCCCTTGAAAGTGCTTCGATATCCACATCGCAACTGCTGGAGTGGTTGAAAGATAGATTGCAGGTTTTTGCTGGTGATTTGTAATCAAGATCTTTAACATCAACTCGGAATATGGTCAGAAATCCAGAGACTTCAAGTGAGTAGAGACTCAAACAAAAGAAGTTTGAGTTAAACCATTGGTTTGATGTTAGCTTTAGAGATTGAGTTTGTTTCCTTTGAGTGTAAATAAATTGTAATTGCTTGGAGCATAGTAATAAAGTCGTTTGAAGGTATTATTGGTTTAGCTGGAGATCCAAAATAACTCATCTTTGACTGCAACAAATTGAAAATTTTCTCTAATAAAAAGTTGAAAACCAATGTGATAACTCAATGTATATAATTGTGGCCTTGTAAGTATTCAATCAGGTTACAAGGATAAATATTGATCAAGGAACAAAAGAAAATCGGAAAACTGTCCGAAAACATGTGAACTTGCAAAATCTGGTTGATTTAACTACGAACTTCGGGCTTCGTCAATTAAACTATTAATTTAATCTAACTCTTCGATATACTTCTTGTTGAAAGTATCCCTGATCCCATTGATAACGAGTAGGACCAACTTAAACAAATACTAAAGTTTCGGGTTGATTCGGCCAATTGAACATTCCGGAAATCCCAAATTTAAAATTTCTCAAAATTCGAAAGTCAAACCAATTTTTCAAAGTTTTATTCAGTTGTTATCTTTATTTTAAAGAACCCCTAAACTTACTTTTCTCTTTTCTTTCAAAAATAAGTTTAAATTTGAGTTTCAAACTTATATATATATATATATGTTAAATATATTCAAATTTGACCTTATTCTTGAAAGAATGTAAAAAAAGAAAGCTTAAGGGTTCATTAAAATGAAGAAAAGAACTGAATCGAATTTTGAAAAATCGGTTTGGTTTTTGAATTTTGAGAAATTTTAAATTTGAGATTTTCGGAAGGTTCAATTGGCCGAGTCAACTCAAATTTTAGTGTTTATTTAAGGTGTTTATTTTGACAAGTTTTCCCAAAGAAAATCTATGAGATATTAATTAATAAAAAATCAACAGACTTTTGTTCTTTTATTTATTTAATTAAAGGTTTAATTTGTACGAGTATCGTTGCTTGAGTTTCTCGCCAGTCATCAGTTTCCTCCTTTTGAGTATCAAAATTTCGAATTCAGTAGTTGGTTCGTCTCCGCCATCTTCTTCTCTATTTGTCTTTTCTCGACGAACATCAATCATCTTCCTCCTTCTCTGGGTAAGTTGTCATTGCGATTTGCCTGCTTTTGCACTATGATTCTCTCTTCGTTCGTCCTCAATTTCTGATAATTCTTTTATTCCGTTATCCGAGAAAGTGGAGATTTTCTCGTTTGTTCATCTGAGCAAGGATACTAATTTCCGTTAAGTTCTTCGAGAATTTCTTTGGGTTTTTTTCGGGTAATCTTTTGTGGGTTTATGATCCGAGAGAGTTGAACAAGAGATATAAAACTGAATTCTCAGTTTTCTTCCGTAAAGTTCTGCTCTTTTAGGTCTACGATTTACTCGATTGTTGAAAATTAGACTTGTGATAGATCATTGATAACAAGAGATAGCTTTTAGAAAAATTCTGATTATATCCTTGCTTTTGATGAACGTCAAAGTTAGTATATTCTGGTAACTTTGGAATTAGATTCACAGTATTGGTTTTGGCATTCTACAGGAGAATTTGTCAGATACAATGTTTGGCCGTTTGAAGAAACCCCGGGAAAGACTTTCCAAGCATAAACCAGCTGATTCTGGATGTCATATATCTTCCAAATCAAATCCCTTTGATTCAGATGATGAATTGAATGATGATAAACACACCTTAAAGCCATCAAACAGGATTTCCCCTGAACCTTCTGTGGCTACTAAGAATTTCAGCTTGAACCCTTTTGATATTAATGATGAAGAGGAGGTTGAGAAAGGATCCACTTCATCATTGAAGCCCTCCTTGACTTTGGATGCAAAGCGCCGGTACAAGAATGATTTCTGTGATTCAGGAGGTGTGGAAAATCAGTCGGTTCAGGAACTTGAGAGCTACGCTGTGTACAAGTCTGAGGAGACAACGAAAACCGTGCAAGGGTGTCTGAAAGTAGCAGAAGACATAAGATCAAATGCTACCAGAACTTTAGTCATGTTGAATGAGCAAGGCGAGCAAATGAAAAGGACACACCAAAAAGCGGTTGACATCGATCATGACCTCAATCGGGTGAGATACGAGTATATCGGAGATTGTGATTTTGATACCAATGGTCAAGCAACTCTTTTTTGGGATGATCCTTATTGTATGTTCTGTGTTTGGTTTCAGGGTGAGAAGCTTCTTGGAAACCTCGGAGGTCTTTTTTCAAGGACTTGGAAGCCAAAGAAGACTCGATCTATAACCGGTCCTGTCATTACTAGAGGTTTGTTGCTCATCACTTCTAAAGGTTTTGCTGATTACTTTATCAAAACTTTTACTTTCTCTGAGTAGGTGAAATCCCAAAGAGAAATGTTAACAACTTGGAGGCTAGGGAAAAGCTCGGATTGAACCATTTACCCCAACCACAATCAAGGACCCGTGAACCACTCCCTAAATCCGCTGATGCTTATCAGAAAGTAGAGGTTTGGATTTTCTCCCTTCTTTCGTTCTGAGGTTACAAAAGTTTTCATCTTTTGTTTACTAAGATTTTAAGAACCGTGATGTGTCAACAGTTGGAGAAAGCAAAGCAAGATGAAGGGCTTTCAGATTTAAGTGATCTACTTGGCGAACTGAAGAATATGGGTGTTGACATGGGAACTGTAATCGAAAGGTGAACTCTCATATATTCTATCAACTCTCTCTATATATTCTCTCTTCCTCTATAAAACTTGTTTATATATATGCAAATCACAGGCAAAACAACGGACTTCTTCATCTTCAAGATGATGTCGAGGAGCTTAATTTCAGAATGAAACAGTCTAACCAGCGAGCTCGCCGTTTACTCAGGAAGTGAAGTCAGCCAGAACTCTGTTCACAACCAAGCTTGTCAGCTTCTCCATTATTCTGATGAATTTGTTGCATAAAGTCGAACATGGATTGTAGTATTTTAGTTCAGATCTTAGTAAAGTTGAAACATCTGACCCCAACATATGCAGAAAACTGCGAAATTATAACAAGCAAAGACATTATTTGAAGCATTTGATTCCAAAGCTTCAGTCTGTAATAAAATGATAATTTGAGTTTTGTGATTCAAAAATATAAATAGGATCAGGGACTTGAAGAGACGAGAGATATGAACTCTTGATCTGATTCCAAAGCTTCCATAAACTCTGGAAGTAGGCAAACTTCCACATCTATGCTGCCTCCTCCTTCTCTTCCCGGATAAGCTGTTACCTTCCCGTCATATTTACCGCCATAACCACTTCTAAGGGCCACCGCTTTCCCCATCCCAAACTCAGGTCCGTACTTGTTAAACCTCGGAGAGCTCCCCATGTGAACAATGTTCGAACATATTAGTCCATCTAGTTTCAAATGACACTTCAACCATTGGTTCATTTCCGAAGTTATCTTTTCGCCAGTGTGTTCTGTTACAGCTTGATGCAGTTTTAAAGCTGCCCATCCAAGCTGATTTTCCAAAAGATTAGCAACATTTGTAGTCGTTTTCGCAAGAGAGATGTAATTCCCAAAGTAATTATCTGGAAGCGGTGGACTCATTCTTGATCTGTTGCCAGCAGCAAACCTGCAAGTAGTTTCTTGGTCATTTGGTAAATTTCTTGCTTTCGTGATGCTTCTCCATATAAATGCGGTTAGAGACTGAAAAGAAGAGATTTTTGTTGTTCCACATTCTAGATTCGCCTTTGATTTCAGCGTGCTCACTGTTTCTGATGAGAAATGGAACATTCTCTCCTTCAAAACCGGAGATCTGAATCTATTAAAGGACTCATCAGGTTGGCTAAAGGGAAGAGTATAAATAGGACCGGACACTTCACGAAAGATTGGAGTATTCTTAAGGCAAAACAATTTTTTGTCATCATTGTCAATGCTTTCTACTTGCGAATTGAAAATTTCTGAGAAAGAGTTGAAGAATTGCCAGAAAGAACTCCCATCTCCAAGCGAATGATTCATCGACAATCCTATAAATACTCCATCTACCAGCTCTGTTACCTATACAACCAGAAAAGAATATTCAGCTTTTTGTAACTGAAACAAATGCACATATTACCACTACAAATCTGTTTCGAATAATATGGTCTCTGCATATATATAAGAAGGAATAAATGTACCTGAACTGATAAGAGACTCATGGTGGAACCATTGCGATTCAGTGCTTTGTGATGATCAAAGAAAGAATAAACAACAGAAGGAACATATTTGGACCCAACAATATCTGATACGGTTAGATTCGATTGAGCATGGATAAATCCAGCACCAGGACTGTTATTACAATCCACAAACACAGAGTGAGAGCTTGGATCGTCGGATTTGAAAGTCGAGATGCGGCCCACAAGTGGAAAGAAATGGATAAGTGTTGCAGCTAGAGAGTCTTTAAGCCTTTCAAGCAAAGTCTCCATAAAATCTTTTGGTTGGACTTCATTTTCAGATTCAGAAAATGATGGTTTGACAAAGAGAAGACCCTTTTGGATGTAATGAATTGAGAGCATCAAATGATCCAAAGGTGAAAAATGGTATGAATCTTTCCATTTTTCAGGGAAGGTTTTGGGTTTGACAAAGCATTTGGAGATTACTTTTACTTCCGATAAAGAAGACTCCATCTAAGAACCAAAAACGGAAGTGTATCGGTTTCTTTTGTTTATTTCAATGTTTTGTTTCTTCTCAGTTATATTCTGACTGTCCTCTTAATATAGTAAACATATACATTTCATCATCAATGATGTCATCATGTATACATATAGCTAGTGTCGTGGATCACGTGGTGATATGCATAAAGAATTAATATAGTAATTTATTTCTTTCTGTATATGTCATAATCCAATTACATCAATTTTAGTACAAATAATAATCACATTAACTAATATGACTAGAACATAACAGTAACACATACTCCATATATTATGAGTAAGATGAAGAAGAGGATACAAGAGACAAGATTTGTACACTTGAGAGGAAGCCATTCTGTTGGTTCTGTCTCGATTAATTCCTCTTAAACGCAAAATTACTAATCATTTCTATTTGGTCAGAAATTTTCACATAGTCTTTTTCGGACCCTAAAGAAATAATGGATCTGGGCCACGAACTTTTAATTTACTAAAAAACATGTATGAAGCCTTACTCAGAGCGATGCTCGATACGAGGAGGAAAGCAGGTCTTCTCACTCTCATCTTGAAATGCCCCTATCTCAATAAGGCAGTGAAATTACAAGATTTTAGGGGAAACAAGTCTGAAAAAACAGATTGATTTGCAATTCACATAACTGCTAACTCTGACTCAAAATCAACACAACCGTGAAACTTTTTACAAGTAAAGGCTTTATAAGAAGCACTCGATAGCTTCAGTCTGAACTAACACAAAAACTCGAGTTTTGTGTCTGGAAATATGAGTAGGATCAAGAAGTCAAAGAGACCAGAGACATGAACTCTTCATCTGATTCTAAAGCTTCCATAACCTCTGGAAGTAGAGAAACTTCCAAATCTATGCTTACTCCTCCTTCTCTTCCTGGATAAGCTGATACTTTCCCGTCAAATTTACCGCCATAACCGCTTCTAACCGCTACTGCTTTCCCCATCCCAAATTCAGGTCCGTACTTGTTAAACCTCGGAGAGCTCCCCATGTGAATCATGTTGGGATAGAAAAGTCCATCTAATTTCAGATTAGATTTCAACCATCGGTCTATTTCAGAAGAAATCTTTTCTCCAGTGTGTTCAGTTACAGCTTGATGTAGTTTTAAAGCTGTCCATCCAAGCTCATTCTCCAATAGATTAGCAATCTTTGTTGTCGTAAACACAAGAGAGACGTAAACCCCAAAGTAATTATCCGGTGTTGGTGGATACATTCGTGACCTGTTGCCAGCAGTAAGTCTGAAAGTAGTTTCTTGATCAGTTGGTAACTTTTTTGCTCTTATAATGCTTCTCCATATAAATGCGCATAGAGACTGAAAAGAAGAGATCTTTGTTGTTTCACATTCTTGATTCACTTTTGATTTCAGCCATCTCACTGTATCTGATGAGAAATGAAACATTCTTTCTTTCAATTCCTGAGATGTGAATTTACTAAAGTAATCATCAGGTTCGCTGTAGTGAAGGCTATACAGAGGACCGGTTACTTCACGAAAGATCGGAGGATTTTTATGACAAAACAATTTGTGATTGTTGTTATCATTGTCATTGATTCCTTTTTGCGCATTGAAGATCTCTGACAAAGAGTTGAAGAAGTGCCAGAAAGAGGTTCCATCTGCAATCGAATGATTCATGGACAATCCTATAAACACTCCATCCACCAGTTCTGTTACCTATACAACAGAAATAAGATTTCAGCTTTTTTTCTTGGGGTAATGACAAATATAACCCAAAATTTCAAATCAAATACAAAAACAAATCTTTTTTTGAATTTTATTGCAAAAGTAACCCATCAGGGTAGTGAATTTATTATTTTTCCCTCCATGACTAAATAAAAAAAATAGATGCACAATTACATACATACCCTCTAGGTAAAAAGTAGACTTCTCTTAAAGTCTACTTGGAATGCACACTTAAAGAGTAGTCTACTTCTTCATTATTTTTATAATTTAAAATTAAAAAAAATATTAAATAATTAAATTTTTGGTTAAATAACTTTAAGATANAAAAAAAATATTAAATAATTAAATTTTTGGTTAAATAACTTTAAGATAAACAATTATGAAGTGTAAAAAATAAAATATCATAAAACTTGGTGAAATAAAACCAACAAGATCAAAGCATATTGTTCACATATAAACTATGAGTTTAGGGTTTAGGGTTTTAACAAGATATGATGGTAATCATG
>OVBA01009008.1:0-11273 GCA_900406435.1 Lepidium aucheri | reverse complement strand
GTTTGATGTCGTCGGTACGTCACCGCGATTGTTTGTTGGATCCATCTTTGCCGCCTGTCGATTTACTTTTCGGGTAAAGTGATTCGTGGCCCCACGGTGGGCGCCAAAATGTTGATGCTAAAACTCAACACTCGTTATCAGATTATGGAACTTCGAATCAAGTACTTTATTAGACGAAAACGGATTACAAACAAAGGCAAAGGAATCGTCCTTAGCTCTAGGGCTTTTTCTCTCCCCTTTTTCTTGTTTTTTCTCTAGGTTTTTGAACTATAATTTATAGGCTTTTGTGCTAGGGTTTTGGAGGAGATCCCTTTAACATTCTCCGAGATTTCCTCCTTGATTTTGGGCGAGCTCCGCGGAGATCGATTGCTCGCTATGTGGGCTATGCTTTCCCAACTTCGTATGCTCGCTCCTCGGCTGCCTTGATGCTCGCCTCGCCGCTTGCTCTGCCTGGCCCACCTTTTCTTGTTCTTTGTTATTGGGCCTTTTCAGGCTTTTGGGCCTGGTACCAACAAAAACCATTCCTTTGTAGATCGAAAATGTAAGTTGGAAACTGAGAAAGAGAAGGAAAATCCAAGTCGGTTAGGCTCAAGAATCACTCAAAACCATTAAGAATAGAAAGTTATGAAAGATTAATGTTTTGGAAATTTTCTCCTCAAAATTGCCCAAGAACAAAACTTTCTTCCAGTTTTGCAAGGTTTGATCCGAAAACTTATGTCATTTCCATTTTAAAAGTGTTTTTTCATTTCAACTTAAGTGAACTGAACTGGTTTTCAAAAATAGAAGACTTACCTGATCTGACGATCAATCGATCCATCTGTCGGTCGATCGATCAATCGGTCTTCTCCTCACTATTCTTCTCGCCAATTGACAAAAGAAAACCGGAAAATTGATGATTTTCCAACCAGTTGCGTAGATTGGGATTTCTTTTTGACAATTTTTTGTAAGAGTTTAATGCATCTTAATGAATTCTATTCGTGGACGTAGCCAACACGTTATTAGTGAATCACTGCAATGTATATTTGTTAAATTTTCTGGAAGAAAATTATTTTTAGTGGAGCAAAAAGCAATTGCAATATCGTTACTGAGGGTAATACTTTTGGCCAAGGTCGTGCTTTATCATATAGCCACTACAAAAAAACATGCTAAATTCTGACAGGAATTTCTAACCGACAAACACCAGTCACTTTTGTGGATCCATATGATTTATCGATAACATTTGCCCAGAGTAGATTAAGCTAAATCATCAAACATAAAATGAAAATTATTTATTTGTGGGATTACGGAGAGTATTACCAGAAAAGCGACAAATTAAGCACACTAGAACAGAGAAGAGAAAGCAACAATAGAGAAAACTGAGATGATTAATTCTTTCGAAGCACGATAAAATACTGCATTCCAGGTTTAGAATTCTGGAAACGAGAGATGTCTTGGCACACCTTGACCTCAAAAAGTGCGAAGACTTTTCTCATGGCTTCTAATCCAAAATGTGCCGATATGAAAGCTCCATAAATGGACTTGAAGGAAATTGCCAATATTTTGGGGTCGACTGGAAACTCTCCCTTTGAATGATTGATATTTTCAAAAGTCTTGATTGTGAATTTCCCATTCCCTTTTATGATTTGCATCAATTCTCTTTGTTCTGCAAAGTAGTGTGGGGTTCTGAACGAGTCCACTTTGCTTTGCTCGATGACGCCCTACTTTTAGTGGACAGCAATTCAGTCATTTGAGAAATTAATAGTATCACTACTATACATAAAAAGAAAATATATCCCCACATATATATATATATTATGTTAAGTTTTATAATTTATGTTAATTGAACAAACTTGTGCATAATTTTTAATCTTTACTAACCAAAATTATGGATTTTGAACTTTATAATAATCGCATATTCTTACTAACTCTCATCATTTTAGTACGTTATGAATATATTTGAAAATCAACATTTAAATAGTTACTGAAGATTTTTGGGAGATTATAAGTCATATTCGCTCATAATAACTATTTAATATTTTTCATGGTCATTCCTTTGAAACTAACCCTGTAATTAATAGAATTACTTATATTTTATGTACCTGTTGAGCAAGATCATTGAGTGAATCTCCGATGAAATCCAAAATTATTCCTATAGAGGTCTCAGACATTTTAACTCCATCTTTTAGACACGATCCAAGAATCAACATCAATCCTCCAGGCACGAGCTCTTCAGCTCTATTATCCAAGAAATTATTGATATCAATTGAATACTGATCAAAATAAGCTTTCTTAACCACTTGGTTGAACCCTGTACAATGCATGTCTTTGTTCCAAAGAGGAGACTCGCGATCTGTGATCCCTTTGGGATTTTTGGAGGTGAAATGAAATGCGTAATTGATAACTCCAATGTGGAAGCTCTGCTTTGGAAGAACACGCTCATAAAAGGAACCTGGAAGTGCGGCACAATAGTAGTTTCTCTCCGGAGGAAGTGACTGAAAGAGTGTGTTGAAATCGTTGTTGCTAAAGTCATTGAACAAGACTTGGAACTCGATGTTATCTTTAGGGTTCTCTCCGGTTTCTCTAAGGTACTTGTCTTCCACTGCATCTATTATGTTTTGCACTGCCACAAATGTGTTTGGTCCAGTCGCACAACCGAAGTCAACTACCTTAAACTGATTCGTTATCAGGTCAAGCCTCAAATTGGCTGAGATCGCTTCCTGCATCTTTCCTTTTGCCGCTTGGAGCAACGATCCCTGTACAAAGAGGAGAAAACTGTTAAATAAATACTTTTACAGTTCTGCTAATTAAGAAGCGAAGCAAGGATACAATATCAAGTTGTATTGTTTTGACCTGATAAGATGAATTATGATTGTAACTCTCAGGACCTTGACCTCCAACCATGATCCAATTTGGTGTTGGAGACATTATTGTCTTTCTATCTCTTCTTCTAACTATTCTTTTATTGATATATACTTAGTTTGTAATGAGATACAGTATAATCCATGGATCTCTCTTTACTTATTTATACTAATATTCAATGTACCCTGTTTATTTTATTTTATTTTATAATTATATAATTCACTAAAATATAAACTAGATTTTACCATGATTTCTCTTATCATCTAATTTTGTTACTTTTTATGATATTCTTTCAAACCAATATTGACCTTTTTAGAGTACATGAAACTGTTAATAAGTTTATTCTCGAATTACAGTTTATGCAAAAGAAAAAAATGATAATATAATAGTATCCAAAAATGATTCGTATGATACAATTAGGTCGCAAGAATTTGTTATTCAATTTTGATTGGTTATTAAATTTTTTGTGAAAAATTTAGATCTTGGTCCACGATTAAGGACATGAAGAGAGTTTGAATTTAACAAAAGAAAATATTTTGTAATCAGTATCGTGCCCATAATTAATTTATACTCAAAATATGATATTTTAAATATTAAAGGAGGGTTATCTAGATCACAAAGCTGATAATTTAGTTTATAGTGTTAGAGGGTTATTTATATTTTAAACTTTTGTGACTATTGTACCCAAGCTTTGGACACGATTCGTTTCGTAATTGAGTTAAATTAGACAAAAATAATAATTATTAATGGAGGAAAAAACTTTCAATATGGATTTTTTTAAAAGTATTATATACTATAAAATAAAATTAGCATATGATTTGGAACAAATTCTAATTTTAATTTTAACTGTTTATTTTTATTTATTTTTAAATCCTGATAAATAAAACTTAAAATATTAACAACTCCCATTATAAAAAATAAATTAAGTCAAATATACTTATATTTATTTATTTATCTTTTATTTTGAAATTTGAAAAAATAGGTATGGTCCAAAAGATATTTCTAGCGTTTATATAGTTTTAAGCATTCGAGTATTCAAGTTGGTTTCTGATAAGTTTTATTTGGGTCCATGTCTTTCGTGTATGCAATTTTTATATCTACTTAGGACCTATATATATATATATATATATATCTTTTCAGGTTCAAGTTTGGGTCGATTCCGCTCGAATCCACGTATTATATGATATGTCCACATGTATTAGGATTAATAGGTTTCCATTAGGATAAATTTAAATTAAATAATATTAAAAATAATTGATAATATATATTGGTTTTATTAATCCATTTATATTCAAATAAATTAAAAATATCTCGAAAACAATAATCTAAAATATTAACACCGATTTAAGATCCTAAATAAAAAAACAATAAAATTCCACTCTATATAGTCCGAGAAGTTTCTTAAAACTTAGTCAATTATTGAGGGGTAGAATAGGTAATATACTATGTCATAATGTTAACCTAATTGGTCTTCTGTTTACATATGTATAAATATTGTAACTTGTGGAATGAATAAACCAAATCGTTCAGTACCTAATTTGACATGGTATCAGAGCAGACCTAAAAAAATTGAAATTAACCTCCTTCGCTAGTCGTGGTCAAAGTTGAAGCCGTTGGTGGTGGTGCTATTGTGCAAGCCATTGCAATAGTGTCGCTATATAGTTTTCGAGCTTGAATAACCTAGGAGCTTTTATCTCTCTAATAAAGTTGGCTGGAGATAATTATAGCGAGTGGTCTGTTGAGATGCTCAATGCGTTGCAAGCAAAGAAAAAATTAGGGTTCCTCACTGGCACTCTTACTAATCATGCAATGGACCCTCAATTTGATAATTGGCAAACTGTCAATTCGATGGTGGTGGGATGAATTCGTGCTGCCATAGATTTGAAGGTGAAGTCCAATATTGCCTTTATTTCAGAAGCTAATCAACTGTGGAACGAGTTAGAAGAACGGTTCTCTGTGAATAACACCGCGCGTGTGTATCAGATCAAGTCCCAACTCATATTGTGTAGACATAATGGCTCTCTAGTGTTAGAGTATTCTGGACATTTGTGTCATTGCAGGAAGAGTTACAAATCTACCAATCTCTTCTAAATTGTACTTGTGGTGCATCGAAAAGAATTTCAAAGGAAAGAGAAGAAGAAATACCTCATCAATTTTCCATGGGATTGGATAATACTTGCTTTGGGTGTGTGTCTGCCATGATATTGATGTTAGATCCCTTACCGTTTCTTGCAGAAGCATACTCGCATGTGGTTTGTGAGGAAAAAGAGTGTTGTCATCCCTTGATCGTGAACGACAAGGTGTTGTTGGGTTTTTAACCAGATCACATGCTGATTCAGGGGGTCATGAAAGTGGCTCAGACACGACAATTCTAAAGAAATCCAACATGGTGTATTCGTATTGTGGCCGAACTAGTCATGAGAAACCTGGTTGTTGGCAAATTTTGGGATTTCCAGAATGGTGGACAGAGCGAGCTTTAAATAACAATTGTGGCAAGGGAGCTGGTCGTATCCGAGGTTGTGGTTTCGGACATGACAAAAGATCACTCGTCGATGCACATGCTGCTCACTCCACAAGTTCAAATTCATGTATTTTCCCTGAGCAAACTCCATATCAGTGGAAACAGTTGCAGCAGCTTCTCGTTGATAAGTCTAACGTTGGTAATCCAGATAAAATGTCGAGTAAATAGAGGAAGCATTGTCATATATTAAATATAGTGAGGGCGTTGCTATTTTAGGCCTCATTACCTGTTAAATTTAGGTGAAAAGCTATTTTGACTGCAGCATATTTGATCAACCAGACTACATCTTCGGTACATAATAGTTAATCTCCTTATGAGGTACTTCATGGAATGGAACCTAATTACGCTTGTGTACATTTTTTGGGTCAAAGTGTTATATTTATCGTGTCTCGCGGGATAGAGATAAGTTTAGTCAACACAATCATCAATGTGTTTTTGTTGGATACCCGTTTGGTCAAAAGGGTTGGCAGGTCTATGATATCACCAATGATGAGTTCTTGGTTTTGAGAGATGTGGTGTTTTGAGAGGATGTGTTTCCATTTGATGTTGCATGAGTCACTAAAGACAATTCACTTGTTGGTGATGAGAACATGGATATCCATTGGTTGAATTCTTGTGATGAGGATCATAGTCCTTTTAGTACTTTGCTCGACAGGGGGAGCTCGTCTCGTACTTTAGACGTTCCTGTTGACACCATATATGCGCCAATTATTCAGGATGATGTAGAAGTTGCTGCTCCTGCAAGTGATGTAGTCGATGATGCCGATTTCTCCTATGCTAGTCCTGCACAACTAGTGTTGTCTTCATCACCGAGTAAGGCTACAGATGTGGTGACTGATTAGAATGATCTGGTTCCAACACAACGTACTTAACATGTTGGTAAACCTTCAGTAAATCTGAAAGATTATGTCCACTACAATGCTATTTGTTAAGTAGATCTCCTGATTCTCATGCACCTTCATCAACATCTTCTAGAGTCCAACATATGTCCCTTTATCCTCTGAAAGATTTCATCTCTGGTGACAAATTTTCTGACAATCATAGGGCATATATGGCGGTGATCTCACACAATGTCTAGCTCAAACACTTTGGTGAAGCGGTTAAGATAAAGGTGTGGGATAATGCTATGACCAAACAAGTTATTGCTTTTGAGGATCAACAGACTTCAGATATTTGTGATCTCCTTGGTGGTCGTGTGGCACTGGGTTCTTAGTGGGTTTATAACACAAAGTATAATGCTGATGGTACGGTGGAACGATACAAGGCACGTCTTGTGATTCCTAGCAATAACCAAATTGAAAGAAAAGACTACTCCGAAACATTTACACATGTTGTCAAAATGACAACTGTCCGATCCTTACTCAAATTTGTGGCAGCTTGTGACTGGGAAGTATATCAAATGGATGTAAACAATGCGTTTCTTCATGGTAATTTAGAAGAAGAACTGTACATGAAAATTCCTTGAGGTTTTCATCACTCTCATCCCAATAAGGTTTGTCGTCTTTGCAAATCTTTGTATGGACTTTAGCAGGCACCACGTTGTTGGTTCCAAAAGTTGTCTCATGCTTTGCTGAAGTTTGGATTTACTCAGTCTTCTGATGACTACTCGTTTTTCTCCTACACAAAACAAGGCAAGGAAAATCGAGTTTTGGTGTATGTTGATGACTTGGTTATTTGTGGAAATGATGATTATCTGGTGTAACGCTTTAAGGACTATCTAATCAAGTGTTTTTTGATAAAGGATCTCGGCAAGTTAAAGTATGTTCTAAGTATCGAAGTTAATCATGGCATGGATGGTATCTATTTGTCACAACGCAAATACGCATTGAATATTTATAGACAATGGGCTTTTGGGTTCTAAGCCAGCAGCAACACCTCTGGAACAAAATTATAAGTTAGCTTTAAATGATGGGCCTCTCTAGAGTGAATCGATGAAGTATAGGAGATTGTCGGTCGTTTAAATATATCTTGAGTACTCATCCAGACTTGAGCTACTTGATGCATGTGCAATCACAATTTATGTAATCTCCACGAGAGGCACATTGGGAGGCTGCACTTAGAGTTGTTTAATATGTGAAGAGTTCTCTAGGTGCGGGTATATTGCTCAAAGCCGATTCAGACTTGTCCCTCTCAGCTTACTGTGATTCTGATGTAGCTTATCCCTTGACATGATGATATTTTAGCGCTTATGTTGTCATACTAGGAGGTTCACCGGTCTCATGGAAGAGTAAGAAACAAGATACAGTCTTTTACTCCTTGGCTGAAGCTGAGTACTAGGTGATGGCAGCTACACTATGTGAGATTAAGTGGTTTCAGAAGTTGATGAAAGAGCTGGGTATTAAACAAGCTGCGCTAGTTCGACTATTCTTTGATAGTAAGGCTGCTATTCACAATGTTAGTAATCTAGTGTTCCATGAGCGGAATAAACATATTGAATCCGATTGTCATGTTGTTTGTGATGCGGTTCATGCTGGGATTATCTCTTTACAGCAAGATCGTACTAATCAACATCTTGCAGACATCATGACAAAAGCATTGGATTGAGATCAGTTTCACTTTTTAATGTCCAAATTAGGCATTCAAGATCTTCATGCTCCAACGTAAGAAAAGTATTGAAACATAAAATAAACAATAAACTATGTTGTAGTTTTAACCTAATTGGTCTTATGTTTACACTTATATAAATATTGTTACTTGTGAAATAAATAAAGCAAGCCATTCAATAGCTAAGTCCACACAATTCATTGCCGCCCATTTTGGGTTGTACTATCTATTTCATTGAAGATTTTTTACAGACATTATATACTTCGTATTTTGTGCTTGTAATTTTGCACTACTACATTTTAATATCTCTCTCTCTTCTCTTCTATCATTTTCAACATTATTCAGCTCACAAATTCTACGAGTTTGGTTCCAAACTTCGTATCCTAAGCTTTTACAAGAAGAAGCAAAAGGTAATTATTTTTATTTTATGGTTTATCTTATTTATGTTTGTAACACCAACTGAAGTTTAATAATATAAGATAATCTTCAACAAATTGCTCTATTATTTCCTTTAAAAATAGAATTCTCCAAAATAGATAAGGTCTGCTCTAATAGTTTAGTGTATTTTGTTCTCTAAATAAATATTTTAGTAATATTTTGGTTTATTATTTTATTAAAAAATTCTAAGATATTTTTTACTTTACAAATCAACATATCTTACCCAGTTATATTAAATAGTCAATAACAAGATTAGCTAAATAATAATTTATTTAAAATAAAATTTTATTACATCACACAAACATAATTATTTAAAATTTTGTTCTATGTATATTTTGATCATATAATTTTGTTTAAAGCTAACATAGTAGTATACTAGAAATATAGTCCTCTAAATTAAAAGTAAAATATAGAGATCTTTATATTTAGAACAAGAAATAGTATACTATATAATCATATGCTTGTGACATAAATAACAAATCCATTGTTCTTAAAAAGCGTTAAATGAAGTTTAACAGATGTAAAAGAATTCTCAACACATGTTTCATGCGTATGGTTTTAAGTGCGTGTAGACGTTCTTGTTGCGATTCTTGTTTTTGGTTCTCCGACTTCTCTTGGCAATCCTTGTTTGGTTTTTGATTTCTTTTCTGGCGAATTTGGATATGTCTCCTGTTTCTTCTCTGCTATTTCTATCCTCGCTTCTCTAGTTTCTCTTGTGATTTTGGGTTGGTTTGTTGTTGGACGGTTGTTTTGTGTCCCTTCTCCGATCTTCGTCTTTAGCGATTGTTAAGCAATTGCTAGTGTCTAGACTTTCTCTTGGCCTTACCTGTTTGCTTTTAGAGTCGCCTCCATGGAGGTCGACCCAACTCTCTCCTGAGGTTTAATTTCGATTTCACCTCTGTATGCTTTGAAATTGGATTCTTCATATGCTCCAAATTTGTTGAATAATGCTAAAGCTTGGAGTTCTATTGCTAAATCTTCTGGTTCTGTAACCTCTTACAAATTGGCTCTCAACTTCTCTGATGGTGTTATTGCTTCTACTATCATCCCGAATGATGTTCTTGAGGATCCAACTCCTCTTTGGTTCTCTTTTGTTCTTGGAAATTTCATTGGATATATACCTCATATTGGTTCTATTCATGCTACTGTAAACATAATCTGGCAAAATTCCAAAAAGAATCTGAAGATTGATGGTCACTTTGTCTCAACTAATTTAATTCTTTTCCGTATTGATGATGATTCCATTCGGGGTCGTGTTTTACGTTATCGATTCTGGCATATCGACGACTCTCATATGGTTATTCGTGAATGGTCTCCAAAATGTGCTTCCACAGATCCTGAGCTCTCTTCTATCCCTCTTTGGGTTGACTTTGATGATGTTCCTAAGCATTTTTTCTCCTTCAAGAGTTTAAGTTTTTTAGCCAGCCACATTCGTGTACCTATTAAACTTCATCCAAGGACGGAAACGTGTCTTTGTTTTGATATAGCTCGAGTTCTTATTGATGTCAATATGCAAAAATTCACTACCATCTTGGATCAACATTCCTGCTAGCAAATTTCCTAAGGCCAAGATTCATGTATTTTACCCATGGTTACCAATAAAATATGCTGACTGTAATAAATGGGGACATAAATCTAAAGCTTTCTCTCTCAGGTTCATTTTTCATCGCTTATTATTCTTCAAAATCCTGTGATCAGTAATCCTGTCAAGAGCTTGATCAATAATCATGTGATCCCCTCTGTTAACTCTAAAAATGATACATGTGTTGTATCTTCTTCCATTTCAACAACGTTGGTCGTTGCTGAAGATGAGCTTGCCCCAGTTTCAGATCTATTTTGACTCTTGTGATTGTTCCCTTGGATCCTCCTCTTGCGTTCACCTTTGGAATCTGATTGTGAGACCTGTCTCTTTGGGTCCAATTAAGATTTTGTTTAATTCAGTCTGTTAGGCCCAATAAGCAAAAAAAACTCTAGGTATAAATACCTATAAAGCTGCAGGAGATTCTTAGAAAAGAGAGAAAACTCTAACCACCATCAGATCTGTCAACGTGAAAGAGAATAGATAATCGGAGTAATAAATCGACTTGGAATCAAACAACAATTGGTGTGTGTCTTCCGGATCCACGTATCTACGCGTAGAAGAAAGAGGAATTGAATTCGGAGTTATGGTTCAAAAGTTATGGTGGTTTCTCCAAAGCTAAAATCTGGAGATCGAATCTGCGATCACCTATGTTGTGAAGCAATTTCCAGACGAACCGTAAGGACTCAGAAAATGATCAACATGTTCTTAAAAATTCCCGAGAGTCTACTTTCTATATATGGTGACCTATCTTATTTTGGAGTTAAAAAGAATCAGAAAATTGACGTTCAGTCTGACGTGATGTTTCTCATCTATATTCAACATTAGGCTAAGGTGATGATGTGATCTGCGAGTCCTTAGCTTTTCCTTAATTTGTGCAACTGTTTATTCTATTTTACTTAGGAATATTATTATGTATATATTTATGTTTATATGATATTTGGTGATTGTGTGCAAATAAGGTGATTGATGTGATTATCTATAATTATTGTTGGTACCAGGCCCAAAATTTTTAACGGGCTCAATAATAGTGAATTGGAGAAGATGGGCTGAACAGATGACTAGCGAGCCTCATGAGGTTCCTTGGGCCGAGCATACGAAGCTCAGAAGAACGAAGCCGACTAAGCGAGGAACATTGTCCGCGTCAGACTCACTCACCAACCTTCACCATGCTCGCCGGAGATCAAGGAGAAAATCTCGGAGAATCTTGAGAGGATCTAGACCCAAAACCCTAGGGCCAAAAGCCTATAAATAGTAGTCCTTAACCTTGGGAAAAGGCACAAAAAAATAGAGAGAGAAAAACCTAGAACTCAGGAACTAGAACAAGAGAATTGTTCGATCTCCATTTGTAAC
>OVBA01009007.1:0-11407 GCA_900406435.1 Lepidium aucheri | reverse complement strand
TTTTGGCGGAAATTATTTTTTTGGCGGGAAATTTTTTTTTCCGTAAACTTTACTTTTGAAATTCCATAAAAAAAACTTTTTGGCGGGAAATATTTTTTTCTGGCAGGAAAAGTTTGTAGCAATTCTATTGAGGGTATTTTAGTCATTTTTATATTAATGAGAGGTATTTTTGAAAAGATAAATGTCAAAGAGCATTTTTGAAAAGGGATACACTAAAAAAGGCATTTCTCAAATCCCATAAAAATTTAATGGAAAAAACAGAAAAAGCTAAAATTAATAAAAATATATCGGACACAAATTTGGTCCTTGATTTGGTTGTGATTCGAGTTTGGATTCAGTTTTTTCATGTACATATAATGTAGGATCCATTTCTTATATTTTGTCGAGTTTGGCTCCTCTGATTCGGTACTTTAGTTTATTTGATTTAAGATTTATTCATGTATTTTTATTTTTTGGATATGGTTTGGTTTGATATATAGATCGAGTTCGGGTTCGAGTATTTTTATATAAAAATTCAAATTAAAAAAACTAATTAAAAAACTCTAAAAATCTAGAATTTTGTTTTTTTTTACTTTGTTCCATTTCAGTTTTTTGGGTAAATAGATTTATGACTCTTTCAAGTATTTTATCAACTTTGGTTCCTCTATTAATTTTTGTTTGGGTTTTAAGTTTCTAAAACAATATCTCAAAAATAATGTTTCAAAATATTAAAACGGGTCAAATAACCTAAATAAATACGGATTGAAAAACAATCAAATTCTGCTTTATAACGCATGTGTAATCCTAGTAATAGAGTAAGGATAAAGACAGAAATGTAAATTATTGAACCTACTTCGACCATAAAAATCATTAGGAATAATTTTAACTTGTAAGTCATACATATAAAACATTTTGGCATTAGAATAATAATTGCTTAAGAATTGTGATGATGGTTTGTCGACTTATAATTTTGCAATGATATTGTTTTTATAAGATTTTACCAAGAAAACAATTTGGCGATTCATGATAAAAACTTGCAAGTTATCATATATCGTAACTTGCAAGTCATTCTTTTCGTAATTTAATCTTATTATTTTGTGTTATCAGTTTACCAGAGCATGTATACTGCTTTCCTAAAAGACACATGTTCAACTTGTACCTTATACTTTAGAAAAAAATTGAAAAAAATTGTTGGTTATACTTAAGATTGTATTTTGATTATATATTAAGCTACATCTATAAGATTTGTTATATAAATAATCTAAAATACTTAATGATTGTATTAATCTGGTTGATAATACGTTGGACTCTTAGTAAAATTTATGTATCATTTTGCTTATGTCTCATCTTAATTTATGGAGGATCACAATAGTAACAATATAATTTATTGATAGTGATAGCGATGGTTACCAATTACATTCTTTATAATATTTTTTTGATCTCTAGTTTTGTAAAATCCCCACATACTCCACTAAACAGATGTTTAGAAGTAGACAAGACAGCAGACCAAAGGCAAATCCAATTAGAGACAAAATGAATCAACGATTTATTATTCAATTGATGCTTTGTTGTTTGGACGACTCAAGTCAATTAATTAACAATGTGAACACAAATCTTCTATTTATTTATAGTATTGATTTGAACAAGATCTCAAGGCAAAACCAAACATTCCTACAATATCCACCTAAATTTTATATATCCATATTAATCTATTTAAACTACTACTCCTAACACGTTAATGGCACCGGACCACACACTTTTGTCTAATATATAGAAACATACAACACTTATCCAACTTTTTGAATTTATTATACACACTCACATTTTAAGTAATTTAATCAGATTTAATATATCGTGTGTACACTTGAATTTCGCCTAATCATATTGTTAGTTGAAACAATATAAACATTATGATGATGAAGAATAAAAATTGAACTTGTTTTATTGCAATAAACGAATAAAACCATTAGTCTCCATTCCAATAATCGACAACCAAAACTTATACTAATTCAAACCGACAAATAAAAAAAAAAAAAAAAATTTAAGTTATTTACTTCATCGGAAATACTCAAGATTTTCCTAGAAACTAAAAGAAAAAGGTTGAGAGAGAAAATAAAAATTAAAGAAAAGTAAAAAGAAAAGAAAAAAAAAAGTAGGAAAAAGAAAGAAACCGAAGGCCACTCAAAGTCCGCGTCTTCGATAGTACTGTTATATTTTGTATATCTTTCACGAGAGCCACGTCACCATCAAAAAGGACGTAAATGACGACTTAGCCCATTCACATTTTTCAATATTCCAATCATATCCTTTCTATACGGCACTTCGGACTGTCGTTTTGTCTCCTCCTTTTCCTTTTCTTTTTCCTCGTTTACATTTCCTCCCTCCTTCGACGATGCTTCTTTATCGGACGAGAAAGAACCATCGTCGCATTTCTTAACCGGCGCCGGAAACACGAGCTTGTCGTTTCCTTCGCTACTGCTTCTCACGTATAGAAGGTTTCGAAGCTTCCATCGTTTTGAGAATCCAGCTGAATTGCTTTTGATTTTGCTTTGTGATGGAGTAGACGAGAGGCCTTTGAGATCATCGTCTCTGGATTGTTTTGGTGTCCATACACAGTAACTCTCCGGAGGGACACCGTTTAGATCCTCTTCAGTTTCCGACGATGAATTCGAAGCTGGATCTCGATCTTCGCTCATAAGTTTTCTTAGCGCTGGTCGACGACGACGAGGAAGAGTCGTAGTACTATTCGTCGGTTGCGATTCTCCACCTTTTTCATTTACTGAAGCATTTCCGATTCCACCACCGAAAGGATTCAAAGGACGGATCTGACCGTTACAGAAAATCTCGTCGGCAGTAGCGATGGGCTGAGAACATACGTGACTGGGACAGTCGAAGGCGAACTCAGAATCATTATCGTTGTCATCGTAGCGGTGGAAATCGAATTGTGGCTCTTGATCTCTGAATTCTTCAACGACTCGTGCGGCAATTGCGGCTAGGTCCACGGCGGAGGAGAAGCTTCCGCAACTCAGAGAGTTGGATGAAAAAGAGGGTAACCGACTCGTCTGCATTTTAGAGGGTTTGTTGCAGAGTTTTCTGAAACGTTTAGATATAGAGAGAAATAGTCCGCTTCGAAATTTGGGTCCCGTGCCTTATATTTATAGGAAGACCTTTCTTTATTATGTTTTTTTTTTATAAAAAAATCTCTGTATTTTTATTTTTTAGAGAACAAACAAATTGAAATGATTACATTTGGAAGATAATTTGTTATGAGGAGCCAAGAATTTAAGGTATTAAATTAGATATCATGATTGTGATAAAATAAACATTTTAGATATCATGATCTAACAAGGAGCGTATTATATTTACATCTTAATGAACAACAAGTAATTATAATCTTATAAACCACTAGCGACATCAAGTAAGATAAGATAATTCACAAATGTTTAAACTAAGATTAGTCTCCACTGTTGAACATGTATTATTTACATCATAGCTACATTTACTACGTACCTTTTTTCCAAATTAAGTTTTCATGCATTAGTCTAGAGATAAAAAAAAAAAGATTTAAAATATCTGGCTAATAAGTCATGTTTAAATATAGATTTGTATTTATGTTTTTCTTGATCTAAAATACATATTCTAGACTTTTTCATTTCAAGCTTATGGGATGTTTTAGTTTGAAACGAAAAAGTTCTGAAACTACATTAATAAGAAAAAATGTTTATATGATATTTATTGGATTGATAAATAAAATACATTCACGAGTATTTCTCTACTCGGTCAAGAATACATATCCTAGAATTTTGAAAACTAAACATGAGAAAATGTCAATTATCTTTTTCGGTGTCATGTTTAATCACTCCATCAAATCACGAGGTGATAAACATAAACTTATCTATATTGTCATTTTCTTTCTATTTATATATTGAATATTCAATGATGTCACAAAAATGACGTAGGTTTGCGAAGTCTTGGTCAGAATCAAAAGAATGTGTCTCGTATCAGCCGTTGATTTCATGTCTTAAGTTGATTTTTTGATCAAAAAGTATATTTTAGTAGTAGTATTACTATTGATATATCGGAAACAAGTCTAATGTCCAGCCAATCATATTTTTTTTCTAAGTTACAAATTATATACCAAATTAAACCTATTAAGAAAACGCAAACTCCTTCAACTTTGGCTGACCAAAAAAAAAAAATCTCTTCAACTTTTAATTGGGCCTTCTCGGTATTGCTTACATTCAAATGGGCCTTCTCTTATCGCTTACGTTAGCATGGGCCATGGGCTTTCATTGATGAACCAAAAATTTATCTTATTTAACTTTACAGTTTTATATATTCTTGCTATATAAAACAGTCACGTCAAAGTTCAAACATAAGTACAGTTCGAAGATTTCAGACGCTAATTTTTTTTCGGTCCTCCATTTAACATGAATTTTACCACATAAACCCTAATGTATAATTGAGGCTTCTTCTGAAGCTCTTTGCAAATCTGCAAGCTCCTAAGATCATCAACAATGGAAAATAATTTCGAGAACTATCATCCACATCATCAATGGCGTCCAGGACCAAAACAGCCAAACATATGTCCAATTTGTACAGCGCCACACTTTCCCTTCTGTCCGCCGTATCCTCCTCCATCTTCCTTCCCGCACAACCCTAACTTTCCTCCTCACCTACCTCGTCCTGGATTCGAATCATTGACTGGACCACCAATTCGACCGCAAAATCACTATCCATTCGGTGATCCAAGGCCGTGGCAAGCTCACCACGGAAATCAATGGCGACCGGTTTCTTCTGAGTATCATAGTGCCGTTGATGGGGATAGGGATGCTGATCGGAGCTATAAGAGAGTTCGGATTGATGCGATCAGCGTTGGTTCTCCTAGTTACGGTGTTTCTGGGAGCGATGGCTTTCAGAGTCCTGGGATCTTATGGGAGAATGAACGGAGGTTGAAGATGGTAAAGGATCATGGTTACAGTTTAAATACGTCGTCTCCGGGAAGTCTACACGTTTCCCATGTCGAGATGAACCATCATCAGTATGGGAGGATTAATGGAGGTCAATTTAATGGTGTAGCTCCTCCTCCTCCTCAGCCTTATCATCCGCGGCTTCCGACGACTTCGTATGGAGGCTATTACGGTGGTCCTAATGGTCAGCCGCCTCTTCCGGTTTCTCCACCACCTCCTTTGCCTCCTTCTCATCATTCTTCATTGTTTCCTGTCACCACAAGTTCGTCTACAACAGTCACTCCACCACCACCACCATCATTATTATATCCTCAAATGACAAATGCTTCTGTAATGTTACTTTCCTTGCTTCTTTCATACCTTGAAAATATCTTGATATGCTGTACTGATGAATTGCTTATTGTTTGGTAGCCATCTTCTGCACAATTAGCACCAACTCGGTCTAAAGTGATTGATGTGTCCCATTTGCTGAGGCCTCCTCATCGATCGACTCGTCCATATCACTTTGTCATTATCCTTCGAGGGCTACCAGGTTCTTTTCTGAGTCTTCTCTTTGCTTTTTTGCGTTGCATGATATTAGTTCTTAGCATAAAATTCTTTGGTTCCCTCTTCACTGATTCTTCTACAAGAAACACTGCTGCATTACTCGATCGTAGTTACTTTACGCTAGCTGATAATTAGAATCTTCATCTTTTCTTTTTGGATTTGAATTAGGGACCCTTTGAATTACTTAGGAAGGTGTTTGAATAAATGTATAGATGTTTCTTAGTAATAATAAATCCACTCCTATATATATTCAGGTAGTGGGAAGAGTTATTTAGCCAAGTTATTGCGTGACATCGAGGTAGAAAATGGTGGTAATGCTCCACGAATCCATTCTATGGATGATTACTTCATGACTGAAGTTGAGAAGGTTGATTAACCCTAATAAAGTTGAGACTTCTTTTGAAAGATGGTCTCTTTACCCGGGATCAACAAAGGACTCTAAGGTTGTGTTGCTTTGTCAATGTAAAGGTTGAGGAGACTGATTCAACTTCTTCAAGCTTTGGTAGGAGCAAAAGACCTATGGTGAAGAAGGTCATGGAATACTGCTACGAACCTGAGATGGAGGAGGTATCTGTTCAGCATATGTTTTAAATATGAATATAAACTAGGACCAGAGTTTTCTTATAATAAGTTTCTTGGCACTCTTGAATTCTCAGGCGTACCGTTCAAGCATGCTGAAATCTTTTAAAAAGACTCTAGAAGATGGGGCTTTCAACTTCGTAATCGGTAAAGATTTTCCTATAACTGCATACTGGCATGTATGACAATATGCCAATTGTGAAATTTCTATTTCCTTGCAAAAGGTAATTGGTATCTGTGATCTGGTGACATTATCTCTTTTGGTTCAATGATGTTGACATGATGGCTACAACTTCTCTTGTTGAGAAAACACTTTATATAACATGGTTTCTTAGTCTAAAGAACTTAATATCCTCTCAGCAGCTCTCTTGTCTGGTCAAGGTATAGGGAGTAGTATATATTTGAGCAAGTAAGATCTTCGTTTAGGGTCTTATCCATCTAGTTTAGCGTGGACTAAGTGGTGCAGTGTCGAAGCACTACTTTCATTTTCTCTAACAACGGATGCAGTTTGTTTTTTGGAATTGACCGTTTCTTGCTGGTATATGTCGCTCATCTTAGTGGATGACCGCAATCTGCGGGTAGCTGATTTTTCTCAGTTTTGGGCAACGGCAAAGGTATATCCTCACTTCTTTCTATATTACCTTCTGGAGATTGGATGTTGTTTGCAGATTCTATGGAGGACTCATAACGATTTGTGAAGTCAACCAGTTTCTTAAGTACTTAGTTATACTTGGTTTCTTAGGTGTCTAGATAATTTCATGTGCACTCAACATTTGCCTAGTCAAAATATTCTCTTACATAATGTTTCCTAGTATTTTGACGTTTCTATCAGTAAGTTAGTTATCTTAACCCTCAAAGAATTATGCTCCATCAAAGTTGAAAAAGAGATTCCCTAGATTTAAAATTACTATTCTTTTCCCAGCTTCTTCATTATTTTGGTTCAAACTGTTTGCCTTTCTCCAAAGTTACTCCTCTATATCCGTTGTAATCTTACTTCCTTTTTAGCTAAAATTACGGAAGTGAATATGGTCCTTCAAAGATATGTGTGTTCTCATTCTTTCTCTTTCTCTCTTTCCTTAAAAATCTTCTAGCTGTGTGTTTATCATCAAATAAAGGACATTGATGTGGTGCAACTTTCAAGTCCTTTCTCCTTTATGATTGCAAAAGTCTTGTTAGCGACTATGTACTATTTATAGTGGTATTTACCTGGAGTTGTTATTCACTTTCTGCTTGCTTCATGTTGTTTCTAAACATCTGTGCGATCAACTTTATGAGAGGTTGCCAATCTTTCTTATTTCTGTAAGCCATGCGTTCAGTGACCAATATATTCGGAATTATGTCCTTTCCTAATTATTTTACTGTCTGCTTCTGCAATGCAAGTATATATATGTTTGTTTGTGACTATGTGAAAGTGAGAAGTCATCTCTTGACTAGTTGAAAACTAATAAAATAGTTAGAAAAGACTATTCGAGAATTTGCCTCAACCTGTTTGTAGGAATTGAGCTTGATTAAATCTTCCTTTGCCGCTTTTGGATAGTGATCAGAGGCTTTATTTTGTTTACCCAAAATGTAGATTTCCCCTTTCTCATTCCAGTCTATGAATGCTTGTTGTAAATGATACACCCTGACTTCCTACTTCTTGTAAAACAAGAGTAGCTAAAACATTGTCACTGTCGAATATAGAAAAATGAAAGTTTTTATCTCAATCGTACTTGGAAATGTCCTTAACATCCTGTTTCTTGTACAGAGATCTGGATATGAAGTATACATATTGGAAGCAGCATATAAGGACCCAACTGTGAGTTGTCGACATACTATTTACTCTTTGATAACTTTGATTTGTATCTCGAATGAAGTGTACTTTTAATTTATAGCATATGTATATAGGTAAACACTCAACTCATTATGTTATTTGAATAGAATGTCTTATATCTCTTCTTTTTCAAAACGGATGTGAATTTACAGGGCTGTGCAGCAAGAAACGTACATGGGATCACACTAGATCAAGTACAGCAGATGGCAGAACAATGGGAAGATTCTCCATCATTGTACATGCAGCTGGAAATCAAGGTCCTTATTCTGTTCTTTATTTTCAAACATTGACCATGCTTTATATATGGGAAGAAGATGCCAAATTAATGCCGTCATGTATGATTGTGTGTTGACCTGAAGGAAACTTATCGCAATATTAATTTCACTTTATCCGACAATATTATAATATCTTATAGTCTTCGCTATATGTGATTAGTCTTTTACGCGGTGGGATGACCTGAAGGAGAGTGGAATCCAGGAGGTATTAGAATATCTTTATATACATCTCAGTCCTAAATGAGGCCAAGATTCTTTGGTTTGCCATTGTTCCAGTCTTAGCTTTCATTACATGATGCAACCTCTCTTACCTTCTAATAAATATTGCTCTAGGTGGATATGGACATGGAAGATGACTTTGGACAGCCCGAAAGAAAATCCGACAACTGTACTCAGTCAGAAGGAAAGGACGTGAAAGAGGGTAAAAAAATTGATTGCTTGCCTTTATTACCATCTTCTTATTCTAACTAAAACAAAACGAAAGCACAAAGCTGATTCATTCTTTTTTGTTGACATCATCTCAGGCTCTTACAAAAATGAGAGTAAATGGGAAGATGATGCTAACTCCCGTAAAGGAGTGAAAGAATTAAGCAGAAGTAAATGGTCAAATATAGAGGAAGACAACGAAACAGAGAAATCTCAAAGCGGGAGACAAAACTCGAAATCTGTTTCTAAGTCAAGCCAAAAATGCCAGCGAAAAGGCAAAACTGTTTGGTGGGGCGATAAGGTAAATTTAAACATAAAACAACGTTAAGCATTTGGAAACATGTTTCACCATCTGAAAATGCTCTGTCATCATGAATGGTTTGTTTGAATGCTGAGAATAGGGTGGAGACGCAGGGTTTTCAATAGGTGCAGCAAGGAATTTGAACATGCCTTCATTAGTAATAGGTCCAGGATCAGGATACAACTTGAAATCGAATCCTTTATCGGAAGAAGAGAGTCGTGCACTTGCTGATGCTATTGGAAAAGCAAAGGTAAAAGGAATTTTTCAGGATCAGCTTAGAGCAGAGCGTGAGTCTTTCAAAGCTGTTTTTGACAAGAGACATGTACGTATCGTTACAAAGGACGAGTAAGTGTATGATTTTACTCTGGGAATAAATTAATATTTATTTTCCCTGATCCACGAGATTATCAGTTCCCACTTTTCATTCACATCGACCAATATATATAATTGACAAACTTGGGAATTATTATAATCCAATGTGTTTTCAAGATTATGAATATCTTCCAGTATTTAATTGTGTATGCATGTATAACATTGATGTAATTTTGAGAAAATAAACATTAATCTTGGAGATTTCGACTATTATTTTCAGTCTGAATCTGTGGTATTGTGATTTTGATATGATGGAGAATCCATGGTCATTGTGAAAACCTCCATCTATGGATGAGCTTTAAAGATTTGATCGTGTTCCACAAAACAAAAGTTCTAAAGATAGAAAAGCTTGGAAACAACAACATATGAAACTCCATAATTTCTACGGATGTGATGATTATGTTTAAAATTAGGTAAAGATGCTTTTGTAATAAAAGGGTAATTCTTAGGTTGAACAGAAGAAATGTGCAAAGAAGTTAATTAGATTTAAGCATTATCTGAGAACAAAAAGAAAAGCAAACCCAAATCTCAAAAAGAATAATGGGAGAAACAGAAGAGAAAGTGAAGAATGATGGTGATAATAAAGAAGAGGAACAGAACAAGGTTGAGAAATCAGAGGAGAAGAATAAGGAGAAGAAGAAGGATAAAGATAAGAAAGATAAGCAAGAAGATGGAGGAGAAGAAGGAGAGGATCAAGAGAAGAAGAGCAAGAAGAAAGATAAGAAGACGAAGAAAGAGAAGAACCCTGAAGATAAGAAAGATCCAGAAAAATTGAAGATGAAGCTTCAAAAGATTGAAGAAAAGATTCAAGCTATGGTCTTAAAGAAAGATGAGATCATTAAGCTTATTCAAGAGGCTGAACAAGCTAAGCCTACTACTACTGCAGTTGATGCACCACCAGCACCAACTAACTAACTCATTCAAAACACAAATCAATATATACCGAAGTTAACTAATACTTTTGATTCAGAATTTCTTTGTGGATATCAATAACAAATGCTGATGAATGTTCTTTTCAGCGTACCTTGGTAGGGTTTTCTGTTGATATTTTTTGTTTTGTTTATATGTGTTGTAAATTGTACAAAAACCATCTGTTTTGTTTTGAATAATACTATTCTGCTTTATAGATATTGGTAACCACATTTTTTATGTATATACTAGGATCGTTTGATATTAATTTAGTTTAAAAGCTTTGTTTAAGATGAATTATTGATCCTAAAAGTATAAAAAGTCCCTGCAATATCTACGACACACTGTCAAATCAAAATCGCTCTAAAAGGAAATAGCATTAATCTCGTGCAGGTGAAGGAATTTTTCTGCGAAACTTCATCTTTCGAGATGTTATTAAAGTGCATGTTAATACTTTATCGTATGAATGGTGTAGAATTTGACAAAAAAACCATTAACGTCCACATGTACACTATTCAAAGTCTTCCTCTTTGTTTTTTCCATTTTTCTTATTGATTTATTTTTCTGCGATATTTCTTATTCAGATCCTTTATACAAATTCTAAACACCTTCAAATCAAAATGTGGAGGACATTTTTTTAACACAGAGATAAACATTTAACAAACAAAATTAAACTAATGCAAGAAAACTATTAATTTTACAATTTACCCACTTTCATTACATCATCTACACGAAGAGATTAAGGTTTCTTTGTTTTGCTTCTGATTTATCTCATGCATTTTGTTTCAAATTTAAGTATCACTATAATCCATATACATTAATAAATAATTTGTATAAATTACTTTTTGTCTATACAAGACGTAAAAACCGAAAATGGAAAAAAAAACAAAACAGAAAAAGAGTTATTGAGAATCACACTAGATGCTCAGTAAAAGAGAGAGAATAGAATGAGTCCGTCGACTTCAAGATAGGTTGGAGGNGAACCGCTCCTGGTCCATGAGGTATAAACACAGCAGAAGATTTGGAACTAGCACCAATCTCCTTCATCGTGTCAAAGTACTGTGTAACAAGCACCATGTCCATCACATCTTTAGAGGTTGTTCCTGGCACATTCACAGCGAATCCCAGTACACTATCACGTAATCCATCTACAATTGCTTGTCTCTGACGAGCTATACCTAGACCCGAGAGGTACTTGGCCTCAGCTTCACCTTCAGCTCGCTTTATCTGCAGGATT
>OVBA01009006.1:0-11409 GCA_900406435.1 Lepidium aucheri | reverse complement strand
CTGAACCGACTTTAAATTGTTAACCAGAAATCTTCTCCTCGCCTGTCATCGACGAGCTTAGACGGTGAGGAGTGGTCTTTATGTGTTCCTCGCTGGTTTGTTGCCGAGTGAATGGCCCGAGTCGTTTAGGTTGAGCTTCCCTCGTGATGGATAGGTCGAGGTGTGTGACCGAGGCTTCCCTTCTGTAAGCGGATTGAGTGGTCCTCGCCAGCAAGATGCGAGGCAATGGTCCGAGTGGTTGGTAGCTTCCTTTCCCGAGCAACTTGTTCCAATGCTCTAGCTCTATTTTATGCTCCTTTTTGCTCTATTTCCTAAGAAAATCCCAAAACTCCAAATTCAAATGCAAAAAATGCAAAAAGTGCAAAACTAACCTAAATGAACCTAAATGCAAGTGAAACTAGCTAGACAGACACAAAAACAACCTAAAATAGTGCTCTAAAACCATTAAAAATCACACTCATCAGTTGTATGCATTTATCAGTAAGAGGCCAAATACATATATTATGAGAAGAATAAAGGTCTTATATGATTCAGCTCATGAAGAAGGATTAAAGAAGACTTGGAGCTGAAACCTTATCCATTCACCTATAGCTGTTGAGACAAGTTCTCTCTCCAATGGCTTCTTCGTGTGGTCCCAAAGTACTTTATGCATTATTGTATTCTCGTTATATATAGTAGGGGTGGGCAAAATATCTGTAAGATTCGATCCGATCCACTATTTACTTTAATTCGATTAGAAATTTTTTGATTTCGGTGAAGTTTTAAAGCAAAGCAAATAGTAAAATATAATATCCATTAAAAAATAACAAATATCATTTTCCAAAAAAATCGGATATCCGGTCTGATTCGTATATCAATAAATATATATTAAAATAATAATTATGTATTGATAGGTTAAGATATAAATAGTGTTGTGCATATTTATATGGTTGAAAATGATAAAAATATAGTATTTAGTTAAATTTAATTGTTTAATATTTTATTTTTACAATGTTATCATTCTCCCACATGTTAGTTAATATGAGTTTGTTTTTCCAACTAGTTTGATTAAAAGCTTTAATACTTATGAGTTAGCTATATTTGCATTTTTTTTAGTTTCATAGGACTCCTTATGAGCGTTCTTTCAATATAATATTATCTAAAAATAATCAAGTTATTGTTTAAGATTTATATTGATACAATGTTTATTTTGAGTTTTGAAATTCATATTGACATTGTTTTCTCATACTTCTACACTATTTTAAATAATTTTTATGTATTTTATCTTTATTAATTTTTATAAAACGAATCGAAGCAGATTATTTGTGGATCTTTAAAAAACAGATATCCAAAAATTTTAGGATCGAAACGGATCACAAAATCAAATATTCGATTAAAACGAAGTGGAGCGCGGATATTGCGAATTTCCTGAATATTTGCTCTGTGTCCACCCCTGATATATAGGCCATATTCATTAGGTCTCTCTTCTCTATATAATGCTATTGTAACCCAACATTTTTTGAATTAATGAGACATTGATTTTTCTCTACTCTTTTCTGTTCTCGGTTTCTACTCTTATTCTCCGTCAACTTATGCAGCCAAGCTCTTGTTTTAACCTCAAACCAACAATATGTTTCTAAGGGATAGACTAGTAAGCTCATGACCTATTAGGTTTAGGGTATCCCTTGAGAGACTCCTATAAATATTTTAATCCCTATTGCTTTTTTTTTTCCAGTTGTGGTTATATGAATAGAAAATGAGAGACTTCTCTCACAAAAAACTCTAGTCACGTAAATGCTTGAATTCTATTTGCAGATTGAGCAGGGTCCCTGTCAAATGAACATGTTTGATAGATTGAGCAAATTTATCCCTCTACAAACATGTTTTCCACCTCTAGACATCCATCTCTATTCTGAACGCTGCGCTGCATCAGCATTGGTATCAAAACCATCCTGTCGAGTTGCTATTGCTCGACTGTATCAATCTACCTTCCACTCAGGTAACCCATCTCCACTTTCTTGCTTCTCTCTTGCAATGTCTCGATCTTCTGTGTATCGAGCCCCAATCACCACCGTTGGTCCCTCAACCACCACCCACCTTGTCATAATTCAACTTTTACAACGAGCCTCTGAGGCTTTTACTGATGTCCGAGCCCTGATGAATCCGCCATGCGAAGGTGGGCTAAATGAGAGAATGACCTACCTTCAACATAAAGAAAACTAAAGCACTAAAATATTTAGTTTTATGTAATATGAATTGTTTTATAATATACATGGTCGTATACAATTTTTTATATTATTATTTCTGTTTATAATGGTACCTATTTTTATACATAATATAAACATATTTATATATATTTTTCTTTATATCTCAAAGAAAATATATCCATTTTTTATATAATCTTTTTTTGTCAACATTGGAGAACAACTGGTCGACTTATTAGTCAAGTTCCTACATAATGTATACAGTGAGACTAGATCATTGAGTATGTAATGATGTCTATCTTTAGTGGACTTACCACACGCTACAACACCAAGATCACTTCACCACTTTTAAAAATTTAATGCACAACATATATAGAAAACAATTTTAAATTTCATTAAATATTGTGATGTATTTTTTTAGTTTATTTTATAAAACTATGATAAAATAAATTAAAAATGAAAATAATTATTAAAAATCTTAAAATCTTATATTAGATATAATTGGTTATTAAAGATTTGATTCGATATAAGTTAAAAATAAAATTATTAAGTTTATTATTTATTCATAACTAAATTTTTTGCAATGAGTTTTAAAATATATATTTTTTTACTAATTCAAAATTGTTGTCTTAAAGCACTTTTTAATAGTCTAGATAGATATATAAAAAAAACTAATGCACTTAAACATGTATTTTTATATAATATGAATGGTTTCATAATATATATGATCGTTTAAAAAATATTATATTATTAATTCTATTTATAGTAATACCTACGTTTATATATAATAAGAACATATTCTACATACATATTATTTTTTCTTTTAAACAATATATGTTCTGTTCAAAAATTTTAAGCATAACATATGTTGAAAGAAAATCTAAAATTTTCCATGTATTATTATGATTTAATTTTTAGTTTATGTTAAAAATATGAGAAAATAAAATATAAACAAAATAATTATTAAAAATATATTAAATCTTCTTTTAGATATGATCAATTATTAAAGATTTGATCATATATATGGTTCAAAAAGCTTATTAACTTTTTGATTTATTTATAATTAATTTTATTATAAATTCTTGTTTGAAAGTGTAGTTAGGTCTTTACATCAGATGGACGTTCAAAATGAATTTCTTCATGGTCATCTTAAGGAGACAGTTTATATGCTATGCAACCTCCTCCTGGCTACCAGGAAGCGGAACTCACAAATTTAGAGTCATTATCCTAAAATAATTCTCTTTTAATATATATTGTTGGACCTGGTTTTAACACAAACAGTACTAAAACGAAGGTTCTTGATTAAAAGAGTAGGAGAAAATAGGCAAGGACACTTGTGGATTGGATTTGGAGCAAGAACTAGTTAGCTAAGAACAAGAAGAGATAATTGCCAACTTAGTGTTCTTATTACACTTAAGTATGCCAAAAAGCCGATCCTTTTTCAAAGGATTGTGCCTCTATTTATAGTTTATAGAGCGGTTACATGTGTAGAAAATAAAAGAATATTCACAATTATTTTGATAAGACTGAATCTGTTAAGATTCAGTCTAGATTTTTGGAAATTCTGGTGCTGAATTTCCAAGTCGGAAGATTTTTCATCTTCTAGAATCTTTGGTCCACGTGTCAATTTTTGTATGGGCTAGCCTAACAGTCGCCTTGGTTTTATGTGAAAATCATCATCATTACCACGTGGCATCGCTTCGATCTCCCCATGCTCAGTTATAATTACTGTTTCACCTCACTTTGGATTCCAGTATATTTCTATAAATATCGTGCTTCTTCTTCTTTTACCATTCATTTTTCATCTGCGTAATCTTGCTTCACGACTTCCAACTTTGTTTCTTAAGTTCTTCCGTCTTCAAGCTTTTTCAAATTTTTCTAACTTCTTTTTCTTCATTCTTCTCTGGAAGATGGATCATGATGATTTTAAGCTTCCAAATGTTGAAGCCGGTGTAAACTTTGCACTTGAGAGTTTGAATGCTCGGTCTTCTGCAAGGCCTTCTAGGGTTACTGGACCCTTACTTCCTCTGTCTCGGGAGATTGCTGAAGTCTTTTTAGATTTTGGTCGTGGAGGTTTGCGACCTACAAAACAGGGGAGAACTAATGCACCGTTAAGGATCGGCTCTCCAAGATGAGGCAGTAAGAGTGATTCCGCGGGTACTCCCGACTTCTGATTTACCCATAACCACACTAGTCCACCTTTATTTTTGGACTTCCGGTCAGAGTGTGCTGGCTTAATGAGCCAGATTATAACCTCGATGGAGCGTCTCCCTTCTCCAGATCAGATGAAGAACTGTGAGGAGTATGAAGAAACTTCTTACTTGCTGCTCTAGGTTTGTATTGAATTATAAATGTTGTTTCGTGCTATCATATTGTTTCAGTTTTTAACTATTGTTTTCCAAACGTCTTCGAAATTTATCGCTTGCCTAAACAGCATTATGCTGAAACAGGAGAGGTTTGTTGCCAACCTGGAAAGCGGTTCTTGGAGGAACACGTCCACCCGAGTTGTTAGAAATTATCTCGAGGTGGCGGAACTTTGGCCGATAAGGAACTTGTTTCTATCAAAGGCAAGTTGAGATTAAACGTGCAAATGTCCTTAAGGTGGTTGTACGCAATGCGGCTTTGTCAGAGTCACTTGAATGTGCCCACTTTAATCAGGGTGCCGCTTTCAAGTCTGCTGAGAAAGCCAGCGATGAGGTTCTGAAGCTGTGTGCCGAGTTAGACTCCATGAGGGGAGACTTTGATTCTCGACTCCGTCAGGCCTTAACTGTTGAGAACTTGAGGCTTTTCAAGTTTCTTCGCGAATAACTGTTTGACTGTTTTGCTTAAATTGTTGCTCGGTTCAATGACCTAGATAGGAACCTTGAGGCCCATATGTCATACGCCTAGTATCTTGGGTCGACAAATGTTCTCCAACTTCTTTCTGCTCGGGGAGTCAACATCCCTCCTACGATCAACGACTTGATGACCACCAAGATGAACGAGTTCAAGGAACTCGTTGATGGGGAGAGGTTGACGCCGGTGCTTTAGGGAGACTTAGTCGTCCCTGTTTTCGAATTGGGAAATGCCTCTAACGGTGGTGAAAGTGGACTCACAAAAGCACCATGATTTTTTCGGGCTTTCTCGTACTCTTCTCTTTGTAATCGCCTCTTGGCCTCTTTTAAAAGTTACACATACTTTTGTACTCGGTGCTTCCTTTTTTTGTAAATATTTTTTTGTGTAAATGAAATATCATTAGTTGTTATGAATTTTGCTTTTCGATTATGACCTATATTGTAGCCGAATTCATTGAACGATTGACTTGGAATTATACGAATTCTAGTTTTGAAGTCCTTTTCTTGTTTTTGCGCATTTAGTCAAGTTTGCGTTAGAGAGTTTGATCTTGTTTTAGCTTACGAAGAGAGCTTTTTGTTATGCAGCTTTTAAAGCTGAGATTTTAAGACTCAGTTTAAATCGAAAGAAGTTTGGACTCGGAAACTGTATTCATAAAACTTTGTGTAAGGAATTTCCGATTATCTGTACAAAAATCATGTTCTATCTTTGTTCAAGACTGTTCATCTTGTAATTCTGTACAAAACTATGCTTTGTTGTTCTAAGAGAAGTTAATCTCGTAACTCTGTTCGGAACTATGTTTTGTCATTTGTGAGAATTTAATCTTGGAAAATCTGTACAAAGCTATGTTTTGTCTTTTGACGATAATTGATCTCGTAAATCTGTACAGAACTATGTTCCGTCGTTTATTAGAATTTAATCTAGAAAGATCTATACAAAGCTATGTTTTGTTTTTTTGTGAGAATTAGATTCTCGTCAATGGTAAGAGAAGCTAGTCTCGTAAAATTTCAAGTATTGTATCTGAGTTTTGATTAGAAGTAGGAATTTGATTCTTGTATAAGTTTTCGAGGTTGTACTCGACGGGTTTAGAAGACAGCTTTAAAGATAAAGACTAGGCCTTAGTCAGAGATTTTTGAGATAAGACTCGGTGATGTTAAGCTTTTTCAGATTGAGATCAGCGAGTTTAGAACTTGGCACTAAAGTTAAGAACTAGGCCTTGGGCAGAGATTCTCAAGGTTAGACTCGCTAAAGTTCTTGGGATTTGGACAAGTTTTTTGAGGTTGGGATCGGCGAGATTTTAAGATTCGGCTTAAGGATAAATTGTGTTTGATTTACCGAGAATTTATCTTGGCTTACGAATTTTGGTGAATATAAGGTGTAACCCTTATTATTTTTAGATGCTGACTAGGGGAAACTAAAATTTTTATAGAGTTCTAGCCGGACCCGAAGGCTACCTACGTACCCCAAAGAGATCAAACTAAAACGTAGTTCTCATTACATAATTAATTAAGTAGATAGAGATGCATTAAATGACGCATTCAATTCTCCGAGTTGGCGAGTCTTTAATAGCAATATCGCTTCAGGTTGATGGAGTTCCAACTTCAAGGAATTGGTCCTCCTTCCATGTTAGCGATCTTGTAGACTCCTGGATTTACGACATCATATATGATGAAGGGCTTTTCCCAATTTGCGCCGAGTTTCCTGGCATTGAGTTTGGCTGTGTTCTCGAATACCTATTAAAGTATGAGGTCTTCGATTGCAAAGTATCGTTTGTGTACTTTCTTATTGTAGTACTTTGCAGCTTGTTGCTGGTAGTTTTGTACTCAAAGAAGTGCCTCGTCACGTTCTTCTTCTAAGTCGTCAATGCTATTTTTCCATAGCCCTTTTATTAGCGTCCTCATTCTTGGAAAGATGTTCTCAGCGTAGAGTTGGCACAGCTATCTTGGCTGGAGCCATTGCCTCCATTGCATGAAAAAGAGAGGATGGAGTTCGTCTGGTCCAGCACTGAGGTGTGGTCCAATGTGACCATAATACGCCCTCCAACTTAGAGGCCCAACTTCCTTTCTTTACGGAGATTCGCTTCTTTAGACCATCAAGGATTTTTTTATTCATGGCATCAGCTTGACCGTTTCCTTGTGGGTTACACGGCGTTGATTTGCTTATACGAATATTCCATATGGTGCAAAAGTTGGTAAATTTTGCCAAGATGAATTGGGATCAGTTATAAGTCACGATCTTGTATGGTAGACCATGTCGGCAGATGATATTCTTGCACACGAATTTGATCACGTTTTTGTCCTTGATCTGAGAATAAGCTTCTGCTTCGATCCACTTTGAGAAGTAGTATGTCATAACGAGCATGAACCTTTTTTATCGTGATGACGGTAATGGCCCGATTATATCCATTTTCCATCACATAAATGGATAAGGCATGATTGCTGAGGTTAGCTCCTTGGTTGGAACGTGAATGATGTGTCCATGTCTCTGGCACTTGTCACACTTAGCAGTATATTTGGTGTAATCTTTTGCCATAGTCGGTCAGTAATAGCCGAGTGTTCTGATCTTTTGAACGAGTGTTCTTCCACTATTATGGTTTCAACCCGCTCCATCGTGCGTTTATTTGATGATCTCATCAACCTCATCACCATGAATGCAAGTAAGCAGTACTCCGTTCGTACTTCTTCGGTAAAGTTTTTTGCCGACTTGGGCATAAAAGGAACACTTAGCCTTTAGCCGGAAGGCTGTCCATCTGTCCTCTGGCATTTCACTATCTAGAATATATACGAGAATATCATCTTGTCAATCCACCTTTGGTTTGTCATTCTGTTTGACATCCGCCATCTTGGAATCTGATTCTTCTCGACCGTCGTCTATAGCCGAGACGAGTTTGAGATCTCCTTTTGGTAGGTTTATGCTTGGACGATCTATATTTTCCACTAGGATGATTCATCTTTGAATAGGGTCTGTTGTGGATGCAAGAACTGCTAGGGTATCAGCAGATGTATTTTCGGACCTTGAGATTTTATTGATCTTAAATTTCAAGTCATTGGTTAATTCCTTAACCACGTGAAGATAGGCTTCTATTCGATCATTCTTCATGTTGTAACCTCTGTTAACCTGGTTAAAGACAAGTTGGGAGTCACAATGGCAATCAATATCAATAGCTCCAACTTCCTTGGCCAGTTTAATTTCTGTGATTAATGCCACGTACGCTGTTTCGTTGTTTAAAGCCAGGAATGCAAGTCGAAAAGACTATTTTAGGATTTCTCCTATGGGGTTATCTACTCCTAAGCCGTGTTGTGATGATGATCCATCCACGTTCTTCCATGCTTGATCTTTGCATGACTCTAGAGGTTATAGAAGCGGAGATAGCTCGATTTTAAGAAATTGGCTAGTACTTGCGACTTTGCACTTGTGCGTCATTTTAACTCGATGTCATACTCGCTCAATTCGATTGCCCACTTCGTCAGTCGCCCTGACTGGTTTGGACTATGCAGTATCAACATAGTGGATGATTTGTTAAGACTATAATGGTATGAGACTGGAAGTAAGGCCGCAACTTCCTAGTTGAAGTGACTATCGCTAGCGCGAGTGTCTTTGTAGTCGGGTATCTGGACTCAGTTCGATCTAATGATTTGCTGATATAGAAGATTGGGTACTGAGTTCCTCTATCATCTCGAACTAGTACATCACTTACTGCCGAGGTAGAAACCGTGATGTATAAATACAGTGGTTCTCTGTTTCTAGTTTGGTGAGAATCAGCGGTTTTGAAAGGTACTCTTTCAACTTGGAGAATGTCTTTTTGCAGGTTTCGTCCCACTTGAATTCTTTGTTTCCACGCAACAAGTTGTAAAATGGAAGACACTTGTCGGTTAAGCGCAATATGAAGCGGTTTAGGGCGGCTATTTGGCCTATTAGCGTTTGTACTTCTTGCTTATTCTTTGGAGAAGGCAATTCTTGGATTGTTGTAACCTGCTTCAGATTAGCTTTGATTCCTCTTTGAGTGACTATGTATCCGAGGAATTCTCCTGATGTAACCCCAAATATACACTTTGCTGGGTTGAGCTTCATCTGATACTCATTCAGAGTTTTGAAGGAACGAGCTAAGTGATTGACATGATCTTCCGCTTTAAACGACTTTACTAGCATGTCATCTATATACATTTCCATTTTTTGCCTAAGTTAATCGGTAAACATTTTGTTTACGAGGCGCTGGTAGGTTGCTCCAGCATTTTTGAGGCCGAATGGCATTACTTTGTAGCAGTAAGTTCCTCGCTCTATGATGAACGAAGTTTTCTCCATGTCGTCGGGGTGCATCCAAATCTGACTTTACCCCGAGAAAGCATCCATGAACAAAAGAAGTTTGTTTCCAATTGTTGTCTCGACGATTCGAACAATATTTGGCAATGGGAAGCTGCCCTTTGGGCAAGAGTTGTTGAGATCAGTAAAGTCCACGCAGACTCGCCATTAACCATTCTTCTTCGGAACGACTACTGGGTTGGCTAGCCATTCAGGATATTAAACTTCGGTGATAGACCTGATTTTAATAAGCTTTTTGACCTCTTTAATTACGGTATTTGTTCTCTCAGGCCTGAGCTTTCTTCTTTTTTGTTTAATTTGCCTATATGTTGGGTCGACATTTAGTCTATGACTCGCAATTACCAGGTTGATTCCCTGCATATTGTTTGGTGCTCATGCGAATGTCGTCACATTCTCTTCAAGGAGCAAAATCAGCTTCTCTTTGATTGGCTTGCTTAAGTCAATGCTAATGCTCACACATTTTATGGGTTAGTCAAATCAATGTTGATGAGTTCAACAGTCGATCGGTCTGGCTTTTTGGGAGCAGGCGGCTCAGATAGTGCTCTGCTTCCTAATGATGCAACGATCATGCACTATTTGTTTCTTAACTTCAACTCGGCAATAAAGCAAGTTCTTGCCATCTTTTGATCTCCTTTGAGTGTATAAACTCCTTCGTTTGACGATATTTAAACACATTGATGATAGCTTGACAACGCGGCTTTCATTGTGTGTATCCACCGTGCTCCCAGGATCATATTCTAGATTGGTGACTTATCTACAATGAGTAGTTTGATCCATCTTGTGATTCCAGCAACTCAAATTGCTAGCTTCACTGTCCAGATTTCATTGATTGTACTTCCATCAAATGCGATTAAGGTTCTATCCACGGGTTTGAGCTGAACATCAGTACCATTTTATCCAAAGTCTCTTTGAATATGAGATCCACTGAACTTCCAGTATCATTGAGAATTCGCGAAACATCGCAGTCAGCAACCCAAAATTTGATGACTATGGGGTCATTATGCGGGAAGCTGACTCCTTTAATATCTTTGGTGGTGAATGTGATCGCTGAATCGACTACGTGCATGCACTCCCTTACAGGCTCCTGGTTGACTAAGGCGACAATCTTTTGTTTGTATTTCTTGATTGAACGAATGGTGTCGTCACAAAATTCTAATCTGCCCATGATTACACACCAATTCTTCCCCACAGCAACCTGAAAAACCATTCTTATAATTGTTAACTTCACCACTGGACTGAAGGTTTCAAAATAATCTCGCCCATACTACTAATTAAATCCTTTAGCAATTAATCGAGCTTTGTGACGATCAATTTTGCCTGTGGATTTATACTTGCTTGTGTAGAGGCACTTGGTAGAGATAACATTACAGTTTGGTGGGCAAGTACCAAATCAAAATTGTGGATAACTACATTCACCTCATCGCCCATAGCTCAATGCCAATTATCATTCGCTTGTTTTATGTTTTTTAATTCCATTGTTGTTGGTGAACCTGCAACAACAAGAAGATTAAACTTACGATTGGGCTTCGTTATCTGATTTTTGAGTCTTGTTTGCATAGGGTGAGAATTTAGCGGTGGTGGTGGAGTTGTGATAAGAATCTCCTAAGGATTGGCGTTCTAGAGTTGAGAAGAGGATATGCCTTGCTTTAAAGAAACCGTGAGGACTCGATGGCAAGGTTGGTGGATCGTTTGGTCACACAAAGGCTGCGGAAGACCTTTGATATTCCATGGATCGAAGGGTCGCACAAGGGATGCGGAAGACCCTTGATATTCTTNTGTTGGATATGACGCACCAACAAACGACTATGGATATTACACACCATAGGTTCCAAAAACTCAAAATCAAACTTATTATTCTCAACTCAGTTTGCTCTCTATAAATAGAGAGATTACAAAGGAAAATGTTAATATTTATTGCTCAACATGCAGAGCATCTAGAAAATTGAAATCAAACTCTATTGTGCATGTAAGAGAGAGAAATAGACTAAATTAAGTGCTGAAGTTGCTCTGGACGAAAATGAAACTTCCTTCAATTATTTAGGGCTCAATCAAAATCCATGAGCTTCTATGATGG
>OVBA01009005.1:0-11411 GCA_900406435.1 Lepidium aucheri | reverse complement strand
TTGTGCTATTATTCTTCTTTACATCACCTCAATAACAGGATAAGAATATTGAATGTAGATTGGTTATGGAGATGAGGGAGAATACATTTGTATTGCTTATAAAAAGAACTTGTGGGTCAGTCTCAGACATAAAGCTTTAGCAGAAGAGGTAAGGACGAGAATAGTTGCTATTTGTCATGCTTGATGGGGTCTCAAACATCATTCATATGTGTGGTGATGCTTATATAGGTTGTTGGTAACTGGGAGAGTGTGGTTCAGTTATGTGGAGAAAGAAAGATTCGGCTAGAGGTTCTGTTTTATGAAGCTGTTCAATGGCCTAACAAGTGATCTAAACAGCTTCTTTTATGTCTTTTAATCTCTTCTTTTAGCATTTAAAATCCATCTTAATTCTTAGGAGATTCGTTATTTTTCTATTTTTCTTATCAGAGATTTTCATCTTTTTGGCCACAAGTATTTGCATTGGTTCAATTTGGTTAAGGTTCTTTTGGTGAGCACATTACCATTTTCTTCCATATGGAGAGAAATGTTTTATAAACGTTATACTTTATGGAATAAGTATTTCAAAGCTTAACCTTAATTAGATGCAAAAAGAGTGATTTATTTAGTTCCACTGCCTCTTGCGAAGCACTAACGCGAATTTAAACCTGCTTTCTTCAGAATCTATAGATCTCTCCTTAGGGATCATCTCTATCTTAATTTGGCTAGTTGTTTTCTCTCAAGTATGTAATATTGGTCTATTTGGAAAAGTGACTATGTAGAGTTTGTTGTATACTTACGGTTTATTTCTTTTGTCCCACATCAAAAGATTTTATTATTTGCTAAGAGGAGGAATGAAACCTCACTTGTTACAAAAACATAGTTTAAAGAGCAAGAAGAGCTAGCTCTTCTACTTGCTACCAAAGCAACTTAAACCAAATGAAAGCTCTCGTAATTTAAAAGGTTCTTGAAAGCATAAAATTTAAAACAGACTGAGAGTTAAAACTTAAGGAACGAGAGAGAAGTTTATGTTGCTGTGTTCTTGTCATTGGCTTCTCCGGGGTTGACATAATGCGTGGCGGTCTTGTCAGTATTTTCCAAGGCTGTCCTTGCTTCTCTAGGAGGTTGTTCTGCCTCATCTACTACCATGTTTTGGCAACATAACCTCTTCAGGAGGTGGCAATGGGATGTTTAAGTCCTAGGGCAAGAGGGTCTGGAGCGACTTCAGCCATGTATGTGTCATTAGGATTGTTTAAAACATCCTCTATTGTGACCCTTAAGCTGAACACTCTCCTGTATTGGTCTCCAAGTTCACCTGTGTTTGAAGCAGGTTGAGAGACGAGTGAATCGGGTGAGGTGGACCAACTCCCTGTAGAACTATTGCTGTTGTTGTTCATCTGTTGAGTGTGATCATAGGGGTGAGCTGCCGAGATTGAATAGTAGTCCATTGGTGAGTTTATGTGAGAGCAGAAAGTGGTTGAGTGCGTGATCATCTGGCAATTAAAACATAGACGTGCCACCCATTCATAGTAGAATTGTATCTGAAAGTGGTCACCATTCTCGCAGTAAACCGATCTGTAGTATGTTAGTCGGTCCTCCATGTTAAAGTTGATCTTAACGCGTATGAGAAAGGGTCTTATTACTGCCGAGTTATTCATGTCACCCACTAGCGCAGCTAGGTATCTCACAACTGCCTCAGAGGCGTATTGGGTGGGTAAGTATCTAATTTGCAGCCAGAGTTGTACCTTCGATATTGGTTGGAGAGTTTGATTATTCACCTATTTTTCCACTGCCACACGCCATCCATTGTAGAGGAGAGGTTGCATTCTGCATATTGCATCCATATCTTCTTCCTCTCAAAAAAGAATTAAGCCAAATCATTATCTAACATTCTCCCATGAATTTTATTGTGGAGTCCCCAATCCTTTGGAAGGTCTTCAATCATGTCTTGAATGCTTCGCTCCACCGTGTTTAAAGCACGATCAAGTAGACTTTTCTGATTCTTTAGCTGGTTCTGGTAGTACATGTCTGTAGATAGGTACACCGTTGGCTTGTTGCGACCCAGAGCAAACTGATTCAGAGATTGCCACAAATTATTACTTATCGTTTTTGATGTTTTGTGGAGTGGAGACGTCCAGTCCGAGTCCTATTTATAATAAGTCTGAACTTTGGCGAGGGACTCTTTGTATTTCCTACTCATGATTATATTTATCTTGAGTGCATGGAAAAATCTGCATGGAGAAACTGGGGACATATAGTTTAACACACGTAAAAATTTTATCATTCCCAAGACCTCTGCGTGATGTTAGGAGACGTTCAATCTCTGCTATCGCTACACCTGTCATCAGCCCATTGAGTAAGAGATGCGGTGAAAGATTTTCAGGAGAAAATTGAATAAAATCCTCCTTGATCACAGAGCTCAATCTCATGATTGCATGTTATCTAGCTCCAAAACAAACTCAATAGGGAGGTGTTGTGGCTAAAACGCATCCAACCTAGACTAGAGGCCGAAAGTGAGATTAGGGGTTCTGGTTTCAAGTTAAGAAGAGACGATGGGAACAAGACAAAAAGAAGAGGACAAGGTGGTTAGGGATAAGGATAATGATTAGGTTTGATATTGAAGCCTAAACAATTTGGCGGTAAAAGGTTTAAATAAAAAAGGTTAGAAAAATTGGAAGCAAAACCGTCTAAGGGATAAGGCTTTAGACTTTAGCTGTTCTAATAGCTAAGATTGAAAGGTCTACAAATGAAGTGAAGTAGGGACTCTAATATCTGGGAGAACCAGCCTTAAGGGACAAAGATTTGCAAGTTCTGGCGGTGATAGCGAATATTCTAAAATGGCTAGCACTAACTCCAAGACATGAACCAAATTAACGAGACCATCCTATCTTGAGGGTTTAAACTGGACCTTAATGACATTATGCCATGTCCATTGGGGTATGCCTAATGCCATATAATCCTCGTATCTCCCATATCTCACCACACTTTTAACAATGGCTCTGGCCGTTCTGTTTCTACTTGGTGGAATCAACCTGAAGTAGCATTTGTGGAATTGGCCTGAGAACACAGAGATTCTACTTATCCATGTTTGGTACTTTAGCCAGCGAGACGACTCCATGATAATCTTGTATGTGGTTTGATTATCAATTTCCACAATAATGTCCACAATAATGAGGTCTCTCAATATTGTCATAACCCAAACCACTCCATAGAAGGTTAAGTGCAAAAAGTTCATGGCTCCAGTGATAGCATGCCTTCCATGCATGTATTCCTCTTATTATTTTTGTGAAGTATGAAAGCTCCTCCATTAAGGTTTCTTCTTTGGTCCCAAGCTACAGAAAGATTTAGTGTATATTCCGCTTCCATTTGATATGTTATTGTGAATAGTACATCTTGGACCCTTCTCTCTAGATTTAAGTTTTTCCATTCTAAAGAACATTTTGCCCAAGTTTCCGCCTCCGACATTGCTACATGTGCCACCGCTAGAAGATTGACTTGTCTTTTTTGGCATACAATTTCATTTTGTGTTTTCCAGACATACCATAGGATCCACGGGAAGTGTTTACACGATCTCAGGACAGCATCAGAAGATGCTTCTTTTCCAAAAAGATAGCCTAAATTTGTAGTGAGTGACGTATTGGAAAAGCCTCCTGGGGGTGTGGTATATTAGTAAGGCCAAATTTGGCTAGCTGTTGTGCACTTAAAAAGACAGAGATAAATTGATTCTAATTGTGCTCCACATACTTGGCATTCCTTATTTAGAGATGGTATTCTGCTACTTAATCTTTCCTTAACTGCTAAGGCTCCTGAGAGTGCCCTCCATAGGAACACAGCAATTTTTCTCGGAATGTTCAGTTTCCATACTTTGCTTTTCAGAGAGTTTCAGAGTGTTGTCGATGCTTGTTGGGGAGTTGAGATCATTGAGTGTGATGCGAGTAGATAGCCACTCTTTACTGTGTATTCTCCTGAGTGGGTGCATCCCTAGTACCATGAGTCTTTTTTGTAATGCATGGAGGGGATTCCAGAATCCTAAGAGCATCCATGGTTGAGAAGGTATCAAGGACTTTGGCTTGGTTCTATTTCCCGTTAGATATCAGGTCTGCAACCTTGAGGTTTACGTTAAATCTGGCTGCTTTGCTGATTGGAAGACGTGGTTGATTATGAAAGATCCATTTGGTCGTCACACAAATGTATCTTTGTCATCCCTAATTTGTCTAGTCAGACGATTGGTAAGGAGGTTTTTCCCATGGCAAATGCTTGTCCAAGCATAGGAAAGACGAGTATAGTTTGAGCTACTTAAGAAGTCCCCATTATTGTAGTACCTTGCTTTTAAGGCCCTTGCCAGCAATGTTTCTGGTTATCTTATTAATTTTTATGCCTATTTGGCCAGCAATGCTTGGTTGAAATGCTCAATGTCTTTGAAACCCATTCCCCCTTCTTTTTTACTTCTACACATATCTTTCCATGGCACCCACATAATCTTCTTTCTATCCTTTGAGGATCTCCACCAATATTGAGTCATTGTGCTTGTAATCTTTTGGCATTGTGCTTTAGACAATCTGAAGCATGACATTGCATATACTAGAAACGCCATTGCAACGGCTTTAAGCATAATTTCTTTACCCCCCAAGGATAGAGTTTTGGCATGCCGGTTATCTATACATCCTTGTAATTTCTCCGTGATGTAATCAAACATTTTTGATTTGGAACCTCTGAAACATTCAGGGAGTCCGAGATATTTGCCAATACCATGATCCGTTTGAATTTGCAGGATAGTTTTAAGTTGTGTTCTTGTATCTCCTTGAACTTCTTTCCCAAAAGAAATTGAGGATTTGTTAAAGTTGATGCTTTGACCAGAGAGCTTCTCATAAATATCTAAGCATCTCTTGAGAGTTCTTGCTTCTTATAGCGTAGCTTTGTAGATGAAAAGAGTGTCGTCCGCATATAATAGATGTTGTATGGTTGGTCCTCGATTGTTAAAAGATATTCCTGAGAGGCTCTTGTCTTGTATCTCATGTTGCATGATATGTACTAGGCCTTCAGTACCAAGGACGAATAGGAAAGGGGATACTAGGCATGATATGACTCCAAATGTTTTTGTACTAGACCTTGGCGTCCTCTCTCCGGAGCTATGAAACCATATGGGGAGCCATTAATTAGGACAAAGTATTTACCGTTGAAACACAGAACATGGTCATATTCACCCAGTCCTTGTTAAAACTCTATTTGGTAAGAATTGCCTCAAGGTAACTCCATTCCATTCTATCATATGCTTTGGAAAGGTCTGTCTTGACAACCATGAAGTCTTGTCTCGCTTTTTTGTTTGTATTAAGATAGTGCATTAGTTCATGCACTATTAACACATTGTCCGTGATGAGCCTCCCATAAGTGAATGCTCCTTGAGTCTCAGAGATAATCTGAGGTAGAATCCGCTATAACCTTTTGGCCATTTAATTGGATACAATTTTATAGATCACGGAACAAAGACTTATTGGTCTAAAGTCCTTCATTTCTTTTGGATTCTGGCATTTCGGGATCAGAGCAATATGTGTGTAGTTCCATTCTTCCGGGAATTCCTTATTCTTGAAAGCGTCTTGGACTTCTAATGTTACTTTCTCTCGTATTAGATTCCAATATGTTTGGAAGAAGAAGCTTGTCATGCCATCAGGACCCGGAGCACTATATCCTCTAAAACCGAAGGCTGCTTCTTTCACTTCAGCACTGGTGACTTGACTCATTAGTTGATTATTCATACTCTCTGTGACTTTTTGCTGGAGATTCCTCAGGCCATGTGTGAAAACAGAGGGTTTCATGGATTTAAAGAGTTCCCTAAAATAGCTCGTTGCGATATTTCCTTTTGAGCCTTCGATCATTCTTGTGAGCCCATTTTTATCTTGAAGACTGTGCATTTTGTTCTTAATTCGTTTGTAGTTAACGAATTTGTGGAAGAAACTTGTGTTTTAATCTTCTTGGATGAGTCATCTCTCTTTTCCTTTTTGTTTCCAGTATAGTTCCTCTTCCATGTAGTAGGAGGTTAGTTCTGCCTTCAGGTGAACTATAGTTTGTTTGTCTGGGGTTGCCTTTGTGACTTCCAGTTCCAGTTTTTCTTTAATTCTGTCTACATGCTCCATTTTCTTATGGAGGTTCCTTTTCTTCCACTGAGATATTGCTCGTCTGCATTCCGCAATACAGTCCAGGGTGTTGTTCCTTGTGTTGTGGGCTCCAATCCTCCAGGCTTGGGAGATTAGGTCCATGAATCTTTTTCTTTTTGTCCAGCGTTTGTCAAAACAGAATCTAGACATAAACTTCGAATTGTTAGACATGATGGTGGTGTAGAAGAGTCTATGGTCTGAGCCCATGATATGTAAGTAGGCCGTTGTTGTTCTAGCAAAATTTAAGAACCAATCTGCGTTGCCATAACTACGATCAAGCCTGTATTAGACCCATGAGTTGTTTCTGTTACCCATCCATGAGTAGTGTGGGCCTGTACTGTTGATTTCGTGTAAGCCACTATTTCTAAGGAAAGATCTGAAATGATAGAAGGATCTTTGTGTCGGTATTATCCACCCATTTTGTTCTCATTAGAGTATATCTCATTAAAATCTCCAATTAGGAACCAAGGATTTGTTTTGTTATCTCCTAGGATTTGGATATTATTCCACAGCTCAGGTCTCAAATGTGGTATGGGGTTGCCATAAACAAAAGTGATGTCCATAGTTTTGTTCCCCAGATAGCAGGTTGCATCAATATAGTTTTTGCAACTATAATTGATGTTTAAGCTGATTTGTTCTTTCCATAGCAGGGCTAATCCTCTGCTCAAGTCTTGAGGCTCCTCTGTGTGTAGGTGGTTATATCCTGTCCAGCCTTGGATTGCTTTAAGGTGAGTATACTCGTTCATTGTTTCCAACATAATGTCCGGAAATAAGTTCTTTCTTATTTCCTGTAGGCGTCGAACTGTCAAGGTGCTTCTCACTCCTTGACAGTTCCAACTCAGTATGCTCATATATGTTTGGGAGGCTTCAGGGGAGCCACCACACCTAGTTCTGAAAGGGGGGGGGTTAAGCAGGGTCAAGGACCTTGTGTAATCTATGTTAGTTTTCTGTTTTTTCTTAGAGGAGTATTGACGAATTGTCATGTTTCTTGGTTGAGGTTTTGTAGGGTGATGCATGACTAATTCTAACTTGTTTCCCATTTCTTGAGCTTCTGAGCTTTTAGATTGTATCCAATCTTCATTTTTGGTTGAAAATAATTCTAGTTGGTCTTGGTCATTAGAATTTGATCTTTTAAGATCGTTTGTTATGATCGGGAGACCTTCTTTCAGCCTGGAACTTGTTCCTTTTTCTTTCCCCTTACACTTCTCTGTCCAGTCCACAGGGAGAAGGCTTTTACTTATATTTGAGTTTGGCTCGTTCCTTCCCCGATCATGTTCCCGTTGTGGTGATTGTGTTTTTTCCTGTTCTGCAAGTTCATCCTCTAGTATATTTTGAGTCCGGTGACTGGATTCTTGCCTTGTAGATTCCTCAGGGTTTGTTCCCTGACCACATTGTTCTATTCTTAGACAATTATTCTCACTATGCGTCATGGCTCTGCAGGCTGTGCAGAGGTTCCTAACACGCTCAAATTCTACTTTAGCTGTTATCTTTTCACCGGAAAATTCAAAATTGTCTTGAGTTTCTTACTCGATGGTTGATATCAAAAAAGATTTTCACTCGGACAAAAGACCGAAGGTGAGTTTTGTTTGGATCAAGATCCATTTCCAGAACTTCACTAAGGGAGTTAGCTATGGCCGTGAACATATATGTGGTGAAATATTTGGCCGGAACGTCCGAGATTCGGATCCACAGGGGAATTTTTGTTAGATTTTCCTCCCTAAATTCCTTATCTAGGCGAGCTATAGTAAAGCCCGAATTTTCAAAGTTCCATAGCCTAAATTGGAGAATTTCCTCCAGATCCTTTTCCGATTGGAATCGGAATTGGAAAGAGTCTCTAACTAGAACCATTCTATTAATTCTATTCTGTAATCTCCAAATTCTAGGCATTCTCAGATTTATTCTAGCTATGTTCTGAGCATCGGGATTCAAGAGTTTACCTATGATTGTGTTTTTATCTTCCGAAATGTTGTGGTACTTGCCTGAGCTTGGTAAATCAATCACCGAATCTTCTCAGATGGCCATCGCCCTCATTTTCTCCACCAAATTACGCTCCATGATGAGAGCTAGAGGGAGTTTACTTCTTATGGAATTTCAGATTCTCTCGGCGTGGATGTGTGATCAGAGTAGCAATTTGTCGAAACTCGTTTGTAATGTTGATTAATAGAGAGCAAATCGATATAATTGCACCGGGAGGGGATGTCAACGGGGAAACTGTTGAGAGCTTGATCTCTGGGAAGAAATTATCGCCGGGAGAGTGTATTATTCTCTCTCATAATAAGACTCACTTACAGTTTTGTTTATAACTAGTTGGTGACCCGCCCTTCGGGCGGGGTTTGGTATCATTGTTATGAAATAGCGTATAACAAAAATATTGTGATATTGTTAATATGTTAAAAATATATATATTCATGTTAGGAAATTTTTTCTGTATAGTTGTATATAAAATAAATTAAACTTTTATAATTTGTTTGACAATTATTAATTTTGTATATTTATTTTATTACATAATTACTTGTCGTCAGAAAAATAGTTTATAATATTTAATTTTATTTATTTATAATTTATTTCACATATCGAAAAGTGTCTGAAAAATATTATAAATAATTTATGGTACTTAAAGATAAATGATTATAGAGATACATTATATTTGGAGTACATAAATATAAATGTGACAATCACGGAATTTTGAAGAGGTGTATTTAATTAGAAAAAATAATTAGCAGAATATCTATTAATAAGAGAGTGAATGATAAGAAAAAGAATAATATGAGGAAGGTCATATTCATCATTTTATGTTAGGTCTTTCTAAATTTTTCTTAGCAACTAATTTATAGAAGAACATTTTACAACTTTTTAATTGAAATTGGTAGGGATTCTAAGAAAGACCAAATTGGTTAATTCTCAATACGCAACCAAGAAAATTATTTTATTTTGTTTAAAATGCTAAGATTAAACCTAGCTTGATAGTTTTTATGGATTGGTCAATAAAATTTGATTTGGGTATAGTTGAAGAAATGGTTGTCATCAAAACCCTCACACTCATCTGTTGGTCTTCGATTACTCATTCTCTCTGTTCACGCAATTTATTTTGCGTTTGTGGATTAGAGACATAAATTTATGGAAGCTTTTTTTCCCGTACATGCGGCATCCATGAACTTTTCACATTTTTTAAATATTATGGACTTCCAAAAAATTAGTAAAAGTATTTTAATAACATGTTAAGAATTTTTGACCAATTTTAAAATCAAAGAAAGAGATATGAGAGTTTTTCATATTGATTTGGTGTAAAATTGAGATAATATAATTATTGTAGATGACAATGGTAAGTTGGAACTATAATTAAGAAGAAAAAAAAGTTATCAGAAGTTACATTTTGTTCCTTAAAGACAATGTAGTAGGTAAAGTTTACTATTACTCTAGGTAATTTAATTATGTTTTCTCTTAGTATGGAAATTATTATCTTACACATATTAAATGAGTGTATATGAGGAGACATCACCAATAATTAAAATTGTTTAAATGAGTAAAAATGATATTCTTGTATAGCTAAACAAACTAATCCGTACCTAACTTTTCAAATTATTGGTGTGTTTGTTGATTGCAAATCAAGCATAATCAGCATTTCCTAAGCAAATTTTAAATGTGTACGCAACTAAAATTTATTGAACTTTTTCGTAGAAAATGAAGATATACATAACTACAAAACAATTGTTGTATAACCAAATTTTCAATTTTTGATATATGTAGTGAATTTATAATTTGTTTTTGTATTTGTAGAATTTTGAAAGTTTAAATACTAAATTATTAAACATTAATATTTTCTTAAAATAAAATGATTTTAGTGTAAACACTCATTATACCATCTTTAATTTCTATATTCAAATCAAGTATAGTAACTTTTTATCTTCTTTATTGTCAACAAATTTAGACCTTATCTCAAATAAATACATTAATAGGAGTATGTGTGGTTTTATATTAAAATTTTGTCAAAATTTTTGTAATTGTTTTGTTTTTGTAATCTAAATTCAAAATTTTGGAAAAATATAATAACAACTATAAAACACATTTCTCACCAACTTCAATCATATGCAGATACAGAATTTGAAAAAATATAATTTTAATTTTAGTATGTAGAGATTTAAACGTCTGTAAATATAATTTAAATAACTTAAATATTACTTTGTTTTTATGAAAATACTAATCATAAAAGATCATTAAAAATAAGTTTAATTATAGAGGTTAAATTATTTTAAGTAGTAAATTTAATGTGTATACAATTTAATTTCAATATTTTTTATTTTATTTTTTTAAAGTAAATGAGTTTAGTGTCAATACTCACAACATTTCAATATTAAATTGAGACTAATACTTTTTCCCTTCTATATTGTTTAAAAACTTAGTTTTTTATAAAAATAGTACATAATTAGAGGTATTGTTAAAAATATTATAGTTGTAATCACATATAGAAAACACATTTGTAATGAATTTTAATTTCTATATGTGGATACAAAAATTGGAAAATACATTCACAAATATAAAATGAATGTTTCACATATTAGATTTTTTAATTACAAATGTTTTTAAAATGTTTAATACTAAATTAGTATATTATCCTTAGATTTATTATTTGTTTTAAATTATGGTTTAAAATTTATTATTATTATTTTAATTAGGGTTTAAATTAAGAAGTATTAAGTATATAATTTTATTTACAATTATGGTTTTAAATTTAGTGGTATAAAATTTACTATGTTTTTAATCAAATTAAGAGGTTTTAAAAGATGGATTGATGATGTGGATGATGATGTGATTTCATGAGAAGAGAGAAGGATTTTACTTTATATTTTTTTTTTTGTCGCAAAAATAGTAGATTATATATTTAAGTTCATCCGAAACATAACAAAGGGATAGAGAGCAAGGGGAGCAAGCTCCACCACTTGCTTAACAACACAATCAAAAGGCGAAACTTAACAAAAGACACAAACAGAAACTAGAGCTAATGAAGGGAAACCAATAGAACTTGAGAATACGACTTGACACAAAAACTTAACAAAAGATCATGGTCTTTAAATTGAAAAAACTTGGCTTAAACGCCGGCAACATGGTTGTCTTTAGGGGCCAGTCTAACTCGTCCTTGACTTGCTATGCTCTCCTCCTCGTCTTTGTTACTTTTTGATTTAGAGCTTTCGCCACATTCAATGATGTTCAAGAGTGGGTCTGGAGTGATGTCTAGAATGTTAAGTTCCAAGTCAATAGGATCAGGACTTACCTCCGCCATGAACG
>OVBA01009004.1:0-11277 GCA_900406435.1 Lepidium aucheri | reverse complement strand
TTCTAGCCATGATCTAAACTCCGATCTCTTCTCACATGGCTAAGCTTAATGTAGATCTCTCCCTAATCAAGAGAGATCTGATTTGGGCCGAGACCTAAGGCTAGCGCCAATGGAATCGGAGACCGAGTGCCATGTGAGTGATGGCTTGATCTAGCTTGTCCCGGTCTAGGGATCGCTCAAAAGAGTTCGGCGAGTTGGGATCAGCGAGTTTATCGCCGATCAACCTCCCTAGCCTTTAGATTTATGCCTTTAATCTTATTTTATCTAATTGCAATTGTTGTGCTCTGTTTTTAGGTCATTTCTCTGTTTTGATCATTTAAATTATGTTCTTATTTTGGTGTAGTTTTTGTCCTATTGTCTAGTTTGCAAGCTCACTCAATATCATAGCCTATCATAGTGACAGAATGGTAGGTTGCTTGAACTAAGATCTAGTAGTAGATAGATTGATTACAAGCATCTCTGAGTATTTGGTTCGACAATTCTCATTTACTTATCACCAAGCTCAATTGATTTGATAGAAGTAGCAAAAACTCTTTTATCAAGTTTCAATGGTTTTTTTACCATGTGTGAGAAGAGAGGGATTGCAAAAAGAATAGAAACTTGAAGTTTTGAGCACAGAGATGGATTCTCTTATATAAGAATGAAAAATAACGTCTAATCTTACAGAGATAAGGAAATTAGGTTAAACTATGAGGTTAAGATAGTAAATTTGTTGTAGCTGTTGACTTATCCCAAAATTAATATTTGCAGACTGTGTAGTAGGTTCAGCTGTTGCAGGTAATTTGGAAGAGCCACTTACGGACTGTTCTTTGTACTTCGTATTTGTCTTTGAGAAGAGCTTCATGGGTCTTGGTACAAATGTTGTTATTGGGTCTGATTTAGTTACATTACTTAACTGGATTATTGATGTGATATGGTTTTTAAGTGAATGGTTTTCGAGATTAGGTTTGGAAGTCTTTAGTTTTTAACTATTGTGTGGAAATAGACTTAGGTTGGTATCTAGGTAGAATACTATCTAACAAGGAATTAGGTCTTTGTAATAAAACCTTAATTCGTGAATAAATCTAGATTTCAAATAGTATTCGACTAACAGTTGCAATGGTCCCAAATAATAACAGGCCATTGGTTTGAAATCTCCGATTAGCAAATGTTGCAAAACCGTAAATACAATGAACAAAAGCGACGGAGATGACGACAACGTCTCTATAGTACAGGTCGTATTCATAGCAGTGCTTTAAAAATTTAGAAGAAATTAGATATCTTGTTCTCTTAAAGTTGCCGTACAATTTTTCCCAAATATCCTTCATTTATCAAAACTGCACAATTAATCCTTACTTTAATTCTTAACTATTTAAATGTTAAAAAGTACCTTTGAAAGTGCGACTAAACTACTCATCGAGGCGATATCGAAGGCAATTTCCGGTAAAGCTCAAGGGTCAGCTCCGGCGAACCTACTGATTGACATCAGGCATAATCTGCGAGAATTCCGGTGAAATTCCGGTCTTTTGAAGGAGATCTCTCGGTGTTGTGATCACCGTTTGCTGCCACCGACAAGTTCCAGATGTGGTGTCTCCAAAAGTTTACTGGCAATTTCAGGGGATTCTTCCTATCCAAAGTTTTTTGATCGAGATCTGCTTTTTCCATCATTGATCTGTTAAATCTCAGGTAAGACAACTGAACGGTAAGTGATAAAATTATTGTGCATTTTCCTTAGGGTTTTTGCCTTCCTGGGTATCTAGTTCAAGGATGTTAAAGTATTTTCTCTTGATGGGTTCATTTGATATGTTTCATCTCCCAATTTAACTTTACATGTTAGATTCGATTGATATTGGGGTTGCTATCTCTGTAAATGGTTGCATGTTGGAATACCTAGACACAATCGTTATACCATTTTCCGATCTAAAGGGGAATGAATTCAAGGATAATGACAACATTAATTTCATTATCCTTGTTTTCGTTATGATCCTTAGAATCGATTATTTGGTTTTCGAATATTTGATCACTAGATTACGGAAGCTCATAATGCTGAAGGCACTAAATCATGTTCCCTTACATAGTAATCTGGTTATGTCCTCATCCCATGATATTCTTGTTACCTTCCAGGCAATAATAATATCAACGGATGAAGATCCTCTAGGAAGTTATGGATTCTGGTCTTTTCAGGTTAATCATCCTGATAATGACAAGTATAATATCAATATACCATTGAGTGATTTCCAATCTGTAATGTTAAACTGGTTCATCATAATAGGATGTGGAAAACTAGTCAATCATATAAAAAGCTTATTGACAATGCTACATCATATCTTTTTGAGTTTATTAGACCAAAGGGGCCAGATGTTGCAAAATAGGTCGATACATAAATCTTCGACCGATAGTATAAGCATCAGTAGACTGTTTGATAACCACCTAAAGCATGCGACTAATTTGATTAGATCTCTAACTGGGGATAGAAGAACTGGATTCAAAAGACTTCCATTGATCAAAAGAATCCATTTTCTCTCAATTTGGTTTCTTGTATATAGACACAACCTGAACCAAAAAACTCTCTTGTTTCATTTTCTTCTCAGGTTGAGGGGAAGATTCAGGGTGCTTTTCAGGAGACAGTGGAAACTGATTTTAAGGGGAGAAAATAAGATTTGGCAACTCTGTATTCCCTTACTAATTAAATTTATCAGTGAAGGTGATCTCATTGAGTTTTTTGTGTTAAGTCGAGTAAAACTCAAGTCAGTTTTAAGACAAGTAATCTCCAACCTTGCCCTTGGTAAAATGGAGAATTTGCTCTTCTCTATGAAATTTAGAGTCTTATCAGCTAGGAAGAACTTATGTATCTTTGTTGCATAAGTGTTTATATTAGTACAGCCTTGTGTTACTTCGCAATTCTCACTAAATGACTGGTGGAGCTATCTAGTGAATTACAGTTTCGAATATTTTGAGTGGTTCTCCATTTCCGAAAGCTGTATCATTCTCTGGTGGATACCCTTATCCAAAGCTTTTGTGTCATTTGCAGAGATTGGTGACCAGCTAACTCGATGGTTGAAGCAGTGGTTCGGTCAATCTGGGGTATGGAGGTGCTATATCATCATATTGTTTCCATTAAACATCTTCAGATTGAGGATAATCAAAGCCATTAACCAGTCATCTCAGGTGTTTGGACTTGTGGTAAACTCATTCTTTTGGCTTATGTTACATCCCAACCTTTCAATTCTTCCTAGAGTTAATCTCCTAGTTACCTGGTCTTGAGGAATGAAATATTAATATTTATTTCCTGTATCCTTGGTAGCAGATGTATGCTTATATTAGAAAGTGAAATCGTTTTGCTCGTTGAGAGAGAGCAAGCAGGTTTTGTTTTTCATCAGTATAACACACGAAAGCCAATAGTGCTAAGATATCTATTTGATATTTATTTTTATGGTTATCTAGACTTGATACTAATTCATGATATTTTCTAGTTCCTCCAGGGAAAACTAAAATCTTGTATTAGGAATCTTTGTGAGAGAGAGACTGTGGATACATCAGAATAGATCTTATCCTTCCTGGTGGTGCCTTTCTAATGTTTAACCAAATTGGATAGTAACTTGGGATCTTATACACTTATGTCCTCGATGAAATGCTTTCCTCAAGTCATCTATACTGGATTTTATGAAGCAAGTGGGAAGGGAACTGCCATCTTAACACCTTTCTTGCTCACATTGTGGTATATTAGATCAAGTTGGAACTGGTTTGTCCAACTTAATCCAACTCATATATGGTCTTTGTTGATTTCCTTCCCTAGGTGGTGGGTCAGATGTGCTGAATTAGCCATCAGTAAAGGAACAATGGACATTTTGATGGATTGCAAGGTTAGCACCTTATGTTTACAGAGAACTTTTCATACTTTGGTTTATCATTTAATCAAAGGAAGAATTTTTTTATACTTAGCGATTCCATACGAGTTAGATTATGCCTTGCTAAAAAACTTTATAATCAAGTCATTTCTATTTGTCCTTGACAAGATTATATGGTTAAAATACAAGTAAAAGCTATACAGGCAATTCAGCTAGTTTTATTTGAATTTTTCAGAAATTGGCTAGTGAAAATAATTAGGTTCAGGTTGAAGGCTCGTAATAGAATCATCAACCTTTCACAAAATTGGCGGATCCAAGTTCAAAGTCTTTTTTGGGCTCACTAATTGTTAGCTTTGATCCAATTAATTTAGATTATACTCTAGGGTTTAAGGTTTCCACACACCCAATGATCTTTTTAAGATATGCAAGGATTTGCGGGATTTTAGGCTATTTAATTCCTCAATATTTGATATCGGTTTTTAGGTATATTTGCCATATCTTATATGTTAAGAATATATCACATATCTGGTTAGGTTATCGCATACTTTGGCTAGTGTTCATTCCCTTTTTAAAGGCCGATTTCATTAGCTCTTTTCACCTTAATTAGCCGAAACTTTTTCTTCTATTTTGGTTCTCTCTTGGTTTAATTTTTTCTTCTGCTTTTGTTATCCTTGCTGTGAAGATGTCTCAAATAAAGGAAAATAAGAAGGTTAATGAGACAAACTTCCCTCCTCGAAGGCTGAGGATTAAAATTCTTAAGATTGAAAACGCTGATTTATTGGCAAGGGGGTCGAAGGTTCTGATGGGACGCTGTTTAAATACTCTAGTGCAAAACGTAGACACTTTCATTTTCAGAATGCCTCAATTCTGGAACATGATTGGAAGGGTTGAGGGACTGAATTTGGATGATGGCCAGTTTGAGTTTAAAGAGACCAAGGATATAGAGATTGTTCTCGCCAACAGATCCATTAACTTTGATGGTGGATGGTGACCTACAAGTCATGGAAACCAATGGCTGATGCGGATTATCCGAAAACTATTAGCCTATGGACCAGAATCACAGGCATTCCGTTCGAGTACCGAGTTGAGGACGTATATAGAATGGTTGCTGGTGCGGTTGGGACTGTTCTTCATGTGGATACTTTGAAAGGTAAAGTTCTGATTGACTTTCCTTGTTCCAAACCATTATTGTTTTCTTCAATTCTGGAATTTAGGAAGGTAGAGAAACTAAAATAATGTTTGAGTATAAAAGACTCTCTGGATACTGTGAACATTGTTATCGCATGACACATGAGTCTAGTAGCTGTTATAAGGTCAAGAAGATTTCAGTGGAAACTAGTCCTAAAGATAAAAGTGGTTCTGGTCTGGCTGAACGCAACAAAAGCTTTAAAGGGGTTGTTCTTGCTCCAAAGAAACAGGTGTCGATGGTCTCTAAAGGCGGTAGTCCTTCTGGTCCTCGTTTTGGAATGTCAAAAGGTCGACGTTCTAGTCAAAATCGACCTATTAGGGCTGATTACAGTCTTCTAGTAGAGGATTCAAGGACGAAATTGGACTCTTTGAATCTGCCAATACAACCTTCGACCACTAAATCTGGGTTTGAGATTGGTGAATGTTCCACTGGTGAGACTTCTCTGATCAAAAAGGTGAGAATACCTCTTTTTTAGGACGAGAGTGACCTACTGAGCAAAATATTGTCCAGGTAAGTCCTCTTAATCATGGTTCTAAAATGGTGTTATTGAATAATAATTCTGATTCTACTTTGCTATTAACAGATAATTTTAGGTTAATGCAGGTTGATGCTGTTATAGAGAACATGAATCCGAAGGAGGATAATACCTCACCCTCGGAAGAAATGATTCTGGATAATTTGGTCCTTGAAGCGGTCCTAGTAAGTGCACAAGATCTTCCTGATGAAGAGATGACTCAAATTCATGAAGAATTCGCACTGAAGTTGCAAAAATGTCATGAGAAGAGGGCAGCTAAACCACCACCTGGTCCGAGCAAGCCTTCCTCTCGACCACCTACACCACTTTGTGGAGTCCGCTCCAAGAAGATGCAAATTGTTGAGGCCCATCAATCGTCTAAGAAGAATAAGGCGAAGGATGGAGTTTTGAAGGAGTAATTCTATTTACTATTTTTAGTCTTTCATTATTAATGTTTCAAACCTTATGTTGGAATTGCCAAGGCATTGGTAGAAGATTATCTATTAATCACCTTAGAGGTGTATGGAATAATTTTAAACCAGATTTTATTTTTCTTTCAGAAACTAAGAATAATTTGAGTTTTATGGAAAAAAATTCAACTTCATTTGGGGTATCAATTTTTAGAAACTGTTGAACCAATTGGTTTGACTGGAGGTTTAGCATTAATGTATTGTGATAATTTTGATGTCAAAATAAATTACAAGGATAAAAATATGATTGATGTCTCTATTGATTTTAAAGGAAAATCGATAGATATTACTTTTTTCTACAGTGAACCTGTTCAACATAAAAGGGCTTATGTTTGTGAAAGATTAACCCAAATGGGGATAACTAGAAATTCACCATGGCTAGTTATTGGAGATTTTAATGAGTTATCGGGCAACCATGAAAAACAAGGGGGTCCTTTACAACATGTAAATTCATTTGTTGATTTTAACCAAATGCTTCGAGATTGCGGCCTCATTGACTTTCCAAAAATAAGTAACAAATGGTCCTGGCGTGGGGTAAGGAATAATGGCATCACAAGTTGTATTCTTGATAAAGCTTTTGGGAATGAAGATTGGCATGACTTGTTTCCGAGCTCGGTTCTTGAGTACCTTGATATGATAGGTTCGGATCACCGTCCCATTCTGGGTTGTTTCACGAATCAAGTCCTAAAATCCAAGCGACAGTTTATTTTTGATAAACGTTGGATTGCGAAAGCTGGTTTTTGAGATTTAATCGAGAAAAGTTGGAAAGGAGTCACACTAACAGACCACTTACTTTCATGGACAAAATAAAATTTTGCCACCGGGAAATCTCTCACTGGCGAAGTTTAAATATCCAACCCGGCCATCTAGAAAATAATAGAACTTCAAAATATAGTTGAAGATCTAAAAAACCAGAGTATAAATGACACAGATGCAATTTCTCAAGCTAACCTAAATCTCAATCAGGCTTATATTGAGGAGGAAATTTATTGGAAACAGAAGAGCCGTAACAAATGGCTACAGGAAGGAGATGCTAATACAAAAAATTTCCATGCTCAGACCAAACAACATCGTGCTCGGAATAGAATAGTTGGTTTATTCTCGGATAATGGAACATGGATCTCAAAAGACGAGGAAATTCTAGCCACAGCTACTGATTATTTCTCGAAACTTTTCACGAGCAATGGTAATACCTCAATCCTTTTGAATGAATTATCCTCCAAAATTACGGATGCGGATAATCATATATTGATGCGTAAAGCTACAGAACTAAAAGTTAAGACTGCCTTATTCTTGATGGACCCAAGAAATACGTCGGGTCCGGATGGTATGACAACACTTTTTTCAGAACTTTTGGAATATTCTTAAAGATGATCTAGTCAAATTAGTCAATTCATTTCTCAATCAAGGATCATTTGAACGTGAATTAAATGCTACGAATATCTGTCTCATTCCCAAAGCCTCTCGACCAACAAAGATGACTGAATTTAGACCAATTAGTTTATGTAATGTAGGCTATAAAATTATATCCAAAGTATTATGCTTACGCCTTAAAACTATCTTACCTAAACTGGTATCAAAAACACAGTCAGCTTTTGTGGCTGGTAGGTTAATTTCTGATAATACCTTGATCGCTCAAGAAATATTTCACGCTTTGCGTACCAATAAAACCGTGAGAAGTAAGTTTATGGCTATTAAAACAGACATGAGTAAAGCTTACGATAAAGTTGAATGGCTTTTTGTGGAGACCTTATTCAGGAAACTTGGATTATGTGGATCGTGGATAAAGTGTATTATGTATTGTATTACCAGTGTTGAATACTCGGTACTCATTAATGGGGTTCCGGGCGGACACATTACTCTGTGTCGTGGTTTAAGAGAGGGAGATCCACTCTCGCCATATATTTTTATTCTATGTACGAAAGTCCTTATTTCCAAATTAGCAGTCGCAGAGCAATGAGGTCTTATTTCGGGAATTTCAATTGCCAGAAATAGCCCTAATGTATAACATTTGCTTTTTGCTGACGATAGTTTATTTTTTTGTAAAACAACAAAGGAAGAGACCCTACAGATTTTACAAATACTTAAATGAATATGAGGAAGTTTCTGGGCAACAAATTAATTTTGATAAATCATCAATTTAACTTGGTCAGACATTTCCCGAAACCAAAAATAGGAAATTCATAATACTCTTAGAATTTCAACTGTAGGAGGGATGGGATCCTATCTTAGTTTACCAGAAAATATTGGTGGGGCTAAAACAAAAGTTTTTGCCTTTGTACGTGAGAAACTCCAGGAACGCATAAACAGTTGGTCATCTAAGTTCCTGTCGAGAGCCAGTAAGGAAGTGCTGATCAAATCAGTTCTTGCAGCGCTTCCAACCTATGTTATGTCTTGTTACCGTCTTCCAAAATCTGTAATCATTAAACTCAATTCAGCGATTGCAAACTTTTGGTGGACAAACTCGGAGACATCTAAAGGTGTTCCTAGAACAAATGGAAGTATTTATGTCAACCAAAATCTGAAGGGGGTTTAGGCTTTAGAGCACTAGAAGAATTTAATTCCGCCCTCCTAGGAAAACAACTCTGACGACTTATTGACTTTCCTAATTCCTTATTTTCTAAGGTTATGAAGGGAAGATACTTCAAATATTCTGACCCACTTAATGCAAAATTGAGGGCTAACCCTTCTTATGGATGGCGTAGCATAATGTCGAGCCGTTCCCTTATCTCTAAAGGTCTAATCAAACGAATAGGGGATGGGAAGTCAATCAAAGTCTGGTATGATCCTTGGATACCGGATTCCTTTCCTAGACCAGCAACTAATACAAAATTTAATCTATTTTCGGACCTAACTGTAGACCAATTTATGGATTAATGTGTGGGTAAATGGAAGGAAATTAGGGTTAGATAATATTTTAGCCCATCAGACGTCCCTCTAATATTGGGTATTCCCATTCCTCGTAACCCTCGTCCAGACTATTGGGGATGGTTCTGGACAAAAGCTGGTCGTTCTTCGGTTAAATCGGGGTATCAAGCAGAATCAATGGCCTCTTTGATTGATTTCGGGCAATTCGGCCCTATTATTCAAGCATTACATAATAAAATCTGGCAGTTAAATTGTCCTAACAAAATTAAATATTTTTTGTGGAAAATGTTATCAAATTGTACGGCAGTTAAATCCAACCTAAAGAAGCATGGTATTAACTGTGATACAAGGTGCTCAAAATATGGTGCAGAGGAGAAAACAATCAAGCATGGTATTTCTGAATGCCCACCAGCACTTCAGACATGGGCCCTTTCCAATATACCCTCCGCAATTACTATATTTTTGGGACTTTCCATATGGAATAATTTAAATTATCTATTCTAGAGAACACCAAGTTCTGAGGAAATTATGGTGTTCCCATGGATTATATGGCACATATGGAAGGCATGTAATGAACATTGCTTTTAAAACTCAATGAGTGATCCGCGAAAGATATTACATCGAGCTAAACCAGATTTCAGAGAATGGAACTTATTACGAAAGGAAGTAATTAACAGTACACAACCTTTCATAGCTAGTTCTAACTTTTTGAAGGCCCCTTGAATTTATCCATCCACAACCAATCCTAGTTTCATAGGTTTTAAATGCCTGTGGACGTTTCTTGGAAGAATACAGACATCTACACCGGCTTAGGGTGGTTCTGTTTTCCAGATTTGGTGGAAGGAATCCATATGGGTGATAGACGTATACACCGAATTTTGTCGGCACTTCATTCTAAAGTTGAAATTGTTCTTTGGGCCATGAAGTCTTTAATCTCACAAGATATCACAGAGTTGAAGTTCTTGACGGATTGTGAGACAGTCCTAAAGATTTTTAATCTACCGGAGGAGTAGCCCACTTTCTTACCGTATCAAGAAGACTTAGCACATTATCTTCTCTCTTTTCCGTTTTTTCCATTTCAGCAATTCATCGTGGACTGAATCATAAAGCTGATACTCTTGTCCGAAGTATTCGGGAATCAGCTTTCGAGATTCGTTGTAATTGACTCTTGTGCCTTCTCTTTCTTGATATAATATAATATAATGCTGTTGACAAAAAAAATGTTAAAAATTGTTCGCAAGTGGTCTTTAATCCAATGACGGGTGGTAAGTTCATTAAAGGCAGGCACAGATGCACAAACAGGGATCGAGTCCCCCGATGTACGAGATTTATGTTGGAATTAGACTAATGGACCGGCCATTGTGATCAATTGTTGTTTGAAAAAAAAATATTAAAAATTGTTCATTTTGAATTATTAATTTAAATAAATGTTATTAATTACGTGTGCTAGTTTCAAATTGGCTATCTAACCTCCGCACTATTTGACACGATCTCAATCCACTAACATAGTTACGGTAACTTTTTTATTTGTTCCATACATTTTGGATTATAAACGTCTATCTCATTTCGCGTAGATCCATTTGTTTATCTTCAGTCTGATAAATTTTTCTTTCTGGTGAAACTTACTTTTCGTTCTTTTTTAGAATTTTTGCGAAAGATTTGGTTTGTGTTTGTAGTTAAGAAGGAAATTTTAAAATTTTCGAATTTAGCTTGTTTTCAGGGTACTGTGTAGTTAAGGCCTAAAATCTCTGTTTTTCTCTGGTAATTAGTATTTCAGTGACTTACAGTTTTGTCTCTAGGAGAAACGTAAAAGCTATCAAATTGTATTGTTTTCAAATTATCTATTTTGACCATCCTTTTCTGTATGGTAAGTCAAATTTATGTAGCCTGAAAAACATTCTTATTTCTTATTTATTTGTGCGCGGTTATGAATTTTCATGCTCTGGTTTGTTCTCTAGGCTAAGATGAGTCTTTTCTTTAGAGTTCTAGAATGAGCTGAGTTTTCTCTTCGAAGGTCTTAATTGTTCTTATTTCGTAATTAGATTTCTTATATGCTAAATCAAATAATTGAAGTGTTGAAGGTGGAGATGTTTATAATTTCTCTATGTAAATGCATTTTACTATAAGTTTGTGTAATGCATAAATGGTAGTGATGAGTGTGATTTTTAATGGTTTTAGAGTATTATTTTAGGTTGTTTTTGTGTCCGTCGAGCTAGTTTTACTTGCATTTAGGTCTATTTANATTTTCCTAGGTAATGGAGCAAAAAGGAGCATAAAATGGAGCTAAAGCGTCGGAACAAGTTGCTCGGGAAAAGAAGTTACCAACCACTCGGATCATTGTCGCGCGGCTTGCTGGCAAGGACCACTCAGTTCGCTGACAAAAGGAAAGCCTCGGTCACCTACCTCGAC
>OVBA01009003.1:0-11418 GCA_900406435.1 Lepidium aucheri | reverse complement strand
TTTTCAAACTTATGCCCTATTCTATTAATTAACCCAAAATTTTGCCTTATTCTAGCAAATCACCCAATAAAAAATAGTAATATATTATATGTATAATTTTCTAACACTGGGTGTTCATGTTAGAACTTAGAAGGAAATATTATATCCAACAAAACGTGTAAAATTCAAATTGAACACAAACATAAAATGGTTTAGTCAAGATAGAAAATGATAGAGAAATAGGAAACAGTGAGGTAGGCTTTTATCGCCTTTTAGGCAAATGCAAGTGCCTAACACTGTCGCATGCGTTAACCGTAATATTTCAACACTAAACCATTTTGTCTTTTCCTCTTTATTAAGATTTTGTTTGCACGTTTAAGTAATATCCAATTACTTATCACCGCTCGATTTTTGTGGTCACAACTTCACGACCGTTCGATCATCTTGTCCATATGCGTCTTCACATTCATCATGGTCAATGAATTGAACCGTGTATTGGCGTGTAAGTTTTGGACCGCGTCCGTCTCAATTGGTTGTGCTGTGTGGTGCGAGTCGCCATCAAATAAATATTCATTTCGTGTTCACAATCCAATAACGAAAAATTGTATATGGAGTTTGATAGGTAATTCCAACTCTTAGAAAGGTCACTTGTTTTATATTCTGTAATTGACAGAAACCTATCTACCGACTTCATCTTCGTGGTTACACTCAGAGATATTATTTTATAATATCTTCTTATAAAGTAGGGTGAATGACTAGAATATTATTTTGTGAACCTTAATTGACTACAGTAGTTTAAAAAGATTTTTATTACAATACAACTCTTTTCGGGTTTTTAATACCGGTTTATACCTTTTTCCTTTGAAAAGAAAAAAAAATTACGAAACTGCCATTAATGAGAAATTCCACGCCAGCATATAAAAAACCTACGGAAAACTTCTGTAACGTTGTAGGTTTTGTTGTCTTGTATTGTAGGTTTTGTTGCCTTGTGTTGTAGGTTTTTTGTTTTCCTTTGTTGTAGGTTTAATTGTCTTATGCTATGTAGGTTTACAAGTTACATTTTCGGGATAATGTTATGTAGGTTTTATCATCAAAATATCCTGGTTTTGTAGGTTTTACCTTCAATTTTCTTGTTATGTAGGTTTGTTTTCGGCTTGATTGTCGGTAAATGTTTCCGTATTGTAGGTTTTGTTATTTATTTGTTGTAGGTTTTATGATTCTTTGTTGCAGGTTTATGTTTGATCTTTCTTGTAGGTTTATTTATCAGTCATTGTAGGTTTTGTACGATTGATTTCTCTTTTTTCTCAAATCAGTCCTCATGTTGTGTAGGTTTTTCTTTCGTTAGTTGTAGGTTTTATGATTCTTTGTTGTAGGTTTTCTGTGGTCTTTGTTGTAGGTTTATTTATCATACATTATAGGTTTTGTACGATTGAATTCGCTTTTTTCTTGAATAAGTTCTTCTGTTATATAGGTTTTTCTTTCGTTTGTTATAAGTTTTATTATTCTGTGTTGTAGGTTTTTATGTGGTCTTTGCTGTAGGTTTATTTATCAGTCATTGTAGGTTTGATGGTCTAATTTCTCTTTTTTTCTAGTATTAGTTCTTCTATTATGTAGATTTTCCATTCGTTTGTTGTAGGTTTTATTTTTCTTAGTTGTAGGTTTTTCTTTGGTCTTTGTTGTAGGTTTTGTTGCACTGATTTTTCTTTTTTTCTAGTATTAGTTCTTCTGTTATGTAAGTTTCTGCTTTGTTTGTTGTAGGTTTCAATTTGGATTGTTGTAAGTTTTTCTATGGTCTTTGTTGTAGGTTTATTTATCAGTCATTGTAGGTTTTTTTGGACTCATTTCTCTTATTTCCTAGAATTAGTATGTAGGTTTTTAATTCATTTTTGTAGGTTTTATTTTCTTTGTTGTAGGTTTTTCTATTGTCTATGTTGTAGGTTTATTTATCAGTCATTGAACGTTTCGTTAAACAAATTTCTCTTTTTCTCGATTTAGTTTTTCTATTATGTAGTTTTTTGTTTTGTTTGTTGTAGGTTTTATTATTCTTTGTTGTAGGTTTTCCTGTGGTCCTTGTTGGAGGTTTATTTATCAGTTAGTGTAGGTTTTGTTGGACTGATTTATCTTTGTTCTCGAATTAGTTCTCATGTTATGTAGGTTTTTTTTGGGTTTGTTATAGGTTTTATTATTCTATGTTTTAGGTTTTTGTATCAAACCTAGGATTTGAAAAGACAATTTTACCCCAAAATAAAGACACACATATCTTCTTCTTCAACACACCTATCTTCTTCTCCAACGGTGCCGTCAGCTGCAATTTTCACCATTTTCCATGTTTTTGTTTGAGCTTGTGTTGAATGTGTTGGGATGTATCAACTTCAAATAATTTGTGAAGAATGGAGAGGTGAGGATAATCGATGGATTTTTTATGTAGATAACTATCGTGGGATCAAAAGCATCATGCTGGATGAAGGTGCAAATCTAGAGGATTTAGAGGCCATGGTGTTTGAAGCTTTTGGTTTGACTCAACGGTGTTATTACGTAAGTATAAGTTATAAGTATCATAATGCGGTCATGCAAAATTTACCACAAGGTACTCCCTCTATTTTAATGGAAGATAACAATGCAATTCATGTGTTTCTGGAGCAATATTGGAAGGATTCAGGTCGAATATGTGTTCAGTTCTGTGAAAAGTCTGACGTGGAATTAGATGTGGTTGAAGATGAAGGAGCTGATGGTTGTAGGTTTGCTGATCAGTCTTGTAGTTTTTCCAAAAACCTAGATGACAAGAATAATATAGACGATGTAGATGAAGAAAATGATAATCTAGATATGGATGAGGGTGAAGATGGGGAATAAAGATTGAACTATTGTGATGATCCGGATAGTGCAAGTTCGGGGGATGAAGATTATATAAGTAGTAGTCACGTGAAGCGTGGTGAAGAATCTAAAGCAAGGACAAATGTTCCTTCTACGAAGAGGGAGATGTTATCCAAGGATGATTATGTGGGATTAGAATTGAGTGTTGTTGACTTAATGTTTGGACAATGTTATCCAAGTAAGGAAGAGTTGGAGACAAGGTTGAAGATTCTTGCGGTTACACTTAGGTTTGATTTTGATGTTGTAGCTTCAACAAAAGTATTGTTGCGGGTCAAATGTTGGGTGTCAGGGTGCCAATGGAAACTTCGTGCTTCGACAATTGATGATTTGTCGTCATGTTTCTACATTAAAATTTATATGCATGAACACACGTATTCAGTGACTGAATGATCGTGTCGTGCAAGACAAGGAACTCCATCTATTCTAACTCGTCTATACATAGATTTCGTGGGTGGTGTTGGTCCATCGGTTTTGCCGATCCATGTGGCTAATACTCGGACTAAACAATATGGTTTGAAGGTACATGTCTTATGTAGGTTTTTGTACATATTTTGTAGGTTTGTTGTGGCTATTTTGTAGGTTTATTGTGGTTATTTTGTAGGTTTGTTGTGGGTATTTTGTAGGTTTATTGTGGGTATTTTGTAGGTTTATCAAAGATTATTTGTAGGTTTATCGTAGATGTTTTGTAGGACAATTGTAAGTTTATTTTTGTGTCATGTAGGTTTACATTCTGAAATTTATGTCTTTATTGTAGGTGAAATATTGGTAGGGTCATCATACTTTAAGAGAAGCACGAGCATTGGTAAGTGGAACAACAAAGAGCAGTTTTGAACAAGTTCCCTCATACTTATATATGATAAGACGAGCAAATCCCGTCTTATTTATGATAAGACGAGCTATTGCTTTCGATGCAAGTATACAAGGATTCCCATATATGAGGAAAGTTGTTATGGTTGATGGGACTTTTTTGCAAGGGAAACATAAAGGTACCCTCCTTACTGCCACTATGCAAGATGGTAATTTCAACATATTTCCAATAGCTTTTGGAGTTATTGACACTGAGAATGATGAGTCATGGGAATGGTTTTCCAGACAACTCAACCAAATAATCCTTGATGATGAGGAACTCGCTATTATTTCTGACAGACATAAATTAATAGGCAATGCTATAAAGAAAGCGTTCCCCCTTTCAGCTTGGCGAATATGCACATACCATTTGCGTAATGATAATAGATTTTTAGTGTGTTTTTCAAATCCTATTACACTAAAGTGTCGGTGTAGTATAATAGGTGTCAATCTAACTGGGTGTGTAGTTATCACTCATAATGTAGTAAACTATCCTAATTCAAGCTAATCCAAGTTTGCTTTTTCTAACAACCTAGATCGTACTTAAAATAAAAATGAACAAATCAATCAGTGATAATAAAGAAATTAAAATGAAGCAATAAGCAACGATGTCAACAGTGAATTTAATGCAAGATAAGAAAACAGGTTCCTGAGAAGTGAGCATCACGGATCAGCGTGACTCTTAGACCAACTAGGCGCTTGACAACAGTCAATAAAGCTAATCTCTAGACAGCAAGAACGATAACAATGAATCCGCTCTCGTGGCAAACAAACTCGAGTTGACTACTAACAGACCGTATCCCCATAGGCGTTTTATAATCTACCTGGCATGAATGATCAACCCGCTTAGAGCCAATTCACACCTCGGAAATTTGATCTCTCAAGCCGAGTGTGTAAATCTCTGAAGTGGTTCAGTCAGACGCTCTATCAAACACCGATCAGATGCTAGAGCGTCTCAGAACAAGCTCCAGTTGATCAGAATAGAGCTAGTAATTAACGCACCAAAAAAGAAGAGTTCCTAACAATTCTAACCTCAAGCACCTAGAAAACCTAAGATTCACGCTGATCTGACTCATCCTCTAGATCCCTAGGTAACTACTCGGAATTCATGAAATTAACATTGAACACGAAATTCATATTAACCAACATAGATCAAGCACTCGAGTGAGAATTGAAATCAACACTGAACGTTAAAACTGAATTGCATAAAACAGTATAACTCAAATCAGAAAGATTTGTTCTGGAATTACAAAAGCTAATGTCTGCTCACTCGAAACAACGAATAATCACTCGGAATAGAAAACTGGATAGCTCCCCAAAATCATCCCCCACTCGAAGTATATAGATAACTTAGCACAAACACAAGTACAATTCATCCCAGTAAGAAAAAGCCTAATCTTCACTGGATCTTGAAGCCAAGCTCGATCCAGACGCTGATCAAGTCCATGATCAGAAACCTTGCGTCTCAAGATAAAAACACTCGAATTCATTTTGAGCTTAGTAACTCGATATGTACTTGTGCTTCACATGTTGCTTCCCAGCTGCAATCAGACTTCGATTCTCACGTGCAGCTCTCCTCCATTTCGAGTCTATCGCCACCCCTTTATTTGTACTCGAGTCTAGGGTGAAGCTCCACTTTAGTAGTTGCGTCCAAGCTCATCATCCGGTCCCAATGCATCCAGAGCTTCCAGAGTGCTCAAAGTGTGCTCTCCGAGTACCTATAACTCTTTTATGCAACATGTATGCAATTCTACGCAATGCATGAAATATGAATCTAAAAGACATCTAAAATGGCGCAAACACTGTGAATACGAATATAAACTGTGCAAACAATTCTTCTAAAACACACTAAAATACACCAATATCAATTCCCCCAAACTTATTCTTTGCTTGCCCTCAAGCAAACAGACAAGTACAAATTCGAAGAGGAAGTCGCTTAACGAGGATTCAAAACCAAAGCAAGCTGATTCGAATGCTAAACACAATGTCCTATTTTGATGTTCTAGGCTGCGGTACTAAACAAGTCATACTCTGAAAACGTTAGCCATGCTGATCACAGTTCAATCTAAATCAAAGCTAAACCTACAATTGCATTCAAACACACCATTCCTTTTAACATTCAATTCAATCCAAACCGTGAATCAAGCTATGTATCTTGTAAGAACTTGTTTGGCAAAGGGGTGGTCTAAGAGATGAAAGTGATCTCTTCAACATAATGGCTCATCAAATCTGCACAAGGATCACTCAGAATGGAATAAGCTTTAGCATAAGGTTAAAGGTGAGAACCAACAAATGCATACAGAAACAAGGTCTCATCTACCCAATGCACCCAACTCGAGCTCAAACCTATTCATTCTAAAACCCATAGTCCATTCTTAATTCTACCCTTTTAAACCAAGAAGGCTTTTCTCTCTTTCTTTCAGCCAAACGCTAAATAAGATCAACTCATAAGCTTCTTTTGCATTGATGATCTAAGGAGAAGGATTTCTTTAATCAACTCTTCTAGCAGTTTTGGATCATAACTCATAACAGCTCTAGTTCTATTTTCACTTTAAAAAACACAAGACACTTCAAGCTTTGTCTGTCTTTTCTTTCTTAGAACCCAATACAAAATTTTAATCTCCCAAAACTTTTACTAGAACCATATATACATTTTGTGCCCTTTCTCCCCTTAGATTCTTTAACTTATGCCCTTATTCTTTTCTTCATCCTTTTCCCAATCATAGTAATCAAGTATCCATACCCGTAAACCACCTACGCCTAGTCTGATTCAAAAATCGTGAACCAGATACTACATGAAACCTTGTTCCTGTCGGCGGTCACCTAATACTTTATACCAAGATTAAACCGAAAATAGGCCTCACAGTCACAGAACAAGCAATGTAGGGTTTGAAAGGAGGTAGGGGTCAAGGTAGGAGTCTACTAGAATTAACATGATAGAAACAGATGGTGAAAGGAAATTCGAGTATTTTGTGATCCACAAGTTCATACTCAATGAATAGACTTGATAATTAAGCATTCATTTCAGGTTATCACTTAGCAAGGAGTGGCATCGAATCACAGCTAAATTCAGCAAAGTTATGAGACAAAGCTATACATTCCTAGCATGGTGCAGTCTTACACTTCAGACCAGAAAGCAAGCAGCAAACAACATTAACTCAGGGCAGTGAATTTAGCACAAAAATCAGCATGCTTGCGAGGTGTAATCATCATTATCCCTAATGCATAACTAGACTCGATCCTAAATAAGTACAAGCAACATAACACTCTATTTTTGTAAATTTTTTTTTTTTTTGCTTTTCTATGCCTTACATGTATGCATGAAAACAGAAAATAAGAACAAAGAAAACATGATTAAATACTATGTAGAATCCTCCCCCAAACTTAAATCACACAGTCTCTTGTGTGTATAAAAGCGTGAAAGAGAATTCTAGATCAACAGACAATAAACAACCATGCAGTGGTATATACAAAAGAGTGTGGAATAGGTACCTGCATCTAACGGTTTCCAAACAAAGCCCACCCGGCGGGATCCATATCCATACTGTCATCATGAGGCTGAGGCTCCTGTTGGTAGTATGAGAATCTCGATGTACTCTCTAATGGATCCAAGATGTTCATAGTCGGTTGTGCCAAAACATCATGTGGTTGAACTTTTGTACCGAAATGTTGTAGCTCATTGATTGTGTTTCTTCTTCTTTGGGTCCTGGCTGACGATCTCTTGCGCAATGGCAGTTCTGCACTCGCCTCTGGTTGTGACTCCAAAGCACCGGGAAGAGCATAGTTGTACACAGAACTGTAAGGTTCCAACCAATGCCCAAAGTCTTCAGTCGAGTTCAAGTCGAAATGCGGGTTTCGAGGGATTATCTGTTGCTGCTCAAAATGTTACGTTGTTTCCTGCTGCTCAATTTTTGGCATTGGCTGATGAGCGTGTGCTGATGCTCTGCGAGGTTGTTCTGATGATGATCGCCGATTAGATTGCCGTGAGGTGGAAGCAGAGCGTCTCAAAGCTGGCGGAGTTGGTTCTCTGAGGTTTGGAGGATTCAGACGCCTTTCTCGCCGAGAGATGGAGCTGAACTTAAGCGAGTTAAACGAGTTGGTGAGGGTGCTGATCTGCTTAGCGTTCCATTTACACAATCTCTGCAGAAGACTACGCTTGTGAGCAGCCTCCAACCCCTTTGACATTCTCTGCTCGTGATACTCATCAAAATAGTAGCACTCTGGCTCTCGAAGGTCTTTTTCAGCGGGTCCAGCTTCTCGTGTCGGTCTGCTTCGTTGAACTCGAGGTCCAGTAAGGCACTCCGCTGGAGGCAAGAACGTAACATTCATTTTGAGTGCAAGCGCGGTGTACTCTATGTTTGGGAGCGAAATCTTCGAACTAGTTGCTGCACCTGTTGGCCTGAACTTGTACAACCAGACACCTCTACGCGGCCCCTTCTTCAAAATCTTGTGCTGCACAAGGTAAGCGATGTCAATATATTCTGGAGCGATAGGTTTCGACTTAATGGTCACACTACATGCTTCCAAGATCCTCCTGACAATCCTGCCACTACATATCGTCGCTTTCTCCTTATCTTGGCACAATTGAGCCCACCTCTTATTGCTCAACAATTGCTTCATCAGTATTTTGGCGAACCCATTGTTGCTTTTGTTGCCAGTGAAATGCATACCATAATCAACAATGTTGAGTAAGCTCTTCAACCCTTCGTCGATCATCTCAAGCTCAGGTCGCCTAACATTTCCTGCTTTGTATCTGGCAAAACATGTGAATGCAATCACCTTGTAGAAGTAACGGATAGCAGGATTCCTTATTTTTGTGCATTTGCTCTCTGAAGAATTATACATGTCCGAGCCTGCTATCAACTTCCACAAATAGTTCAGGTCCTCTCTGTCGAAGTTGGTATCGCGTCCATCAGATGAGCAAAGAGCAAAAAGTTGTCCGAATTCTAATGCGGAGAAAGAGTAGCTTACGCCGTTGACTACAAAGTCTAGCGTCCCAAACAAACTGCCGTTGACTACGAAGTCTGCCCTCTAAGCATTTCGTGGGTGACAAACAAACTGTGTCAACCCACAATTTTCAAGCATTAGATCCACATCCTTGGCGATACCAAGCTGAACCATCGTCTCCCTGCGGATATACCTCGTTCCAACCACATTCATCACCCTGAAATCTTTGAGTGTGATTTGGCAACTCACTGTCTATGGCATGTTCTCTACATCCCAATCGTTGATACCATGATCATTTTCTTCTGCGTTACTACCATATCCCGCAGAAACATCTCCTTTCGGTTCTTCTCTGATGGCTTTGCCCTCGCCTGGTGGCTCGACGTTGCTCCACTAGCTCTGGCGGTGAGTTGTCATCTTCAACGTGTATTGGGAACTCCTCCACCATAGATCGTGTAAGCCTTCTTCTAGACGAGCCTTCTCCTGATTTCCACATTTTGAGACTCGAATTGGTTTCGAGTGTGGCGTTCTTGTGCGGAGACATTGTTGAGTCTGGCGGTGGCACGTGACAGAGGCGTGTGTAGGTGCGTGATGGCAGCGCGTGTAGGTGCGTGACTGTGGCACATGTAGGTGCGTGACAGCAGCTCGAAGCAGCTTGTGGTCTTGTATTCTAAGCTCGAAATGGTGGTGTTGATCGGTAGCTTGCGAAGCTAAAAATCAACTTAGCATGAAGGGTGAACACGTTCTCGGCTTCAGGTAAATGGGAACACACGACTTCAACTAGGCGGTAGAGGAGACACTCGAAATCGTCTTGGCGTGGAAGAGAACACTCGATTTCAACTTGGAGCTGAAGGAGAAGCTCGAAATCAACTTGGCGTTGGAAGAAAACACTCGATCTGAGCTTAGAGTTGAATGGGAAGCTTGAAATCAAGTTGCCTTTTGAAGAGACACTCGATTTGACTTGGTGTTGATAGAGGAGCTCGAAATCAATTTGTCTTTTGAAGAGACACTCGATTTGTTATGAGCAATGACAAGCAACACTCGATCTCGACTAGGATTTGAAAGACACACTCGAGATCGGCTCTGCGTAGGAGGAGAAGCTCGAAATTAACTTGGTGTTGACGGAGACACACACTATATCAAGTATCTGTAAAGGGAAATTCACACAAATGAGGATTGAAGAGAAGAAAATGCGCTCAAATTGAAGAAGCTTTTTCGTGCTTTGCATAAGAGAGAAGAAGACGAGATTAATGAGAGAGATGGTTGGTATGGAGCGTGATAGAGTTGTGCAGATTGTGTAGGAAAGGAGGAGACAATGTTGTGTGGTGTGCATGTAAGATTCCCTCCCTGGTCCCACTCAAAATCAAATCGAGTCTTTTTTCATTTTTTTTTCGAGCATGGGACTGGTGCTCCTGATTCCTGTATCAAAACAAAATAATCATAGTGATAGAAAAGAAAAGACTCAAAATACGAATAATCATAACTAACTATTTACAAGGATATCATGGGATTGCCTCCCAAGTGTGTTTGTTTAAAGTCACTGAGCTTGACTTTCACACCCTTCAGAGGTGAGTTGGTTCATCGAGAGAAACAGAGGTTTTCTCGGGAATGGTCTCATTAGCTTGGTATAACTTGACACGCTGTCATTTTACACTGAAATCACTGCCATCTTTGTTGATCTGGGTGATAGCTCCGTAAGGTAAAACTTCTTAGACTGGGAAAGGACCAGACCATCTCGACTTTAGTTTCCCAGGGAACAATTTAAGTTTAGAGTTGAACATCAGCACTTGATCACCAGGTGTGATCTGCCTTAGTGCAATCTTCTTGTTGTGGAAAGCTTTAGTCCTTTCCTTGTACACTTTCGAGCTCTCGTAAGCCTTAAGTCTGTCCTCTTCTAACTCATGCAGATTCAAAAGTCTTTTCTCCTGAGCAGTCTTGAGATCAAAGTTAATGAACCACGTAGCCCACATTGCCTTGTACTCGATCTCTACTGGCAGATGACATGATTTTCCATATAGCAGCTGGAATGGAGTTCTTTCAATTGGAGTTTTGAACGCTGTCTTGTATGCCCACAATGCGTCATCTAACTTTACTGCCCAATCTCATTTTGACGCACCCACAACTCGAGCTAGAATAGCCTTTTTTGCTTGTTTGACACCTCCACCTGTCCACTGATTTGTGGATGATAAGGCATCACCACCTTATGCTTAACTCCATTCTTCTTCAGCATATTCTCGAACACCTTATTGATGAAGTGTGTGCCTCCATCACTTATCACAACTCGAGGCACTCCAAATCGAAGGAAAATGATGTTCTTGAACAGCTTGACGACGACTTTAGCATCATTTGTTGGACTCGCTACAACTTCCACCCACTTTGAGATGTAGTCTACTGCAACTAGAATATAATGATTCCCATGAGACCGTGGGTTGAACGGGCCCATGAAATCAATTCCCCAACAGTCAAATACTTTGACTTCCAGAATCGGGTTCTATGGCATTTAATTTCTCCTGCTGGTATTACCCATTCTCTGACACGGATCACACTTGGAGATGAAATCCTGAGTATTCTTGAACACAGTAGGCCACCATAACCCTGATTGCAAAATTTTCTGAATAGTCTTGAATGTGGCAAAATGTCCACCGTACGCTAACCCATGGCAATGTTCCACAACTCCCTGAACTTCTTCCTCTGCTATGCACCTCCTCAATAGCCCATCTGCTTCCTTCTTATATAGGTATGGCTCATCCCAGAAGTAGTGATTGACATCCTTGA
>OVBA01009002.1:0-11418 GCA_900406435.1 Lepidium aucheri | reverse complement strand
ATATATATATATATATATATAATAAAACGAGGATTTTTATGATTTTAATTGGTCCTCAAGGGCAAGTCTCATAACAAAGCCTTACAAAAGTGTGAGTTTCAAGCTGTATCAAGTGGTGTTTGAACAGGTTTTGCATCCAACATCTTAGTCTAGGCCAGAAAGTCAATTACGAATTTTGGTTTTATCATACAAAGACCCTAAGATTTCCTTGTGACTTCAGTACCTAAGAAATAACTTAAACCACATAGATCTTTGAGTGAGTAACGAGCATATAAATCTGACATGAACCAATTGAGGAGTTTTGGGCTACTTTATGGATGACAATATCATTCATGTAGACAAGCATATAGTCTTATTGAGCACCGTGATTATATATGAATAAGGATGCATCAAGAACTAAATTTCAAAAACCCAAAAAGATAAGATAATTCTTAAGTTAAAGATACCAAAATCTCATAGCTTGTTTGAGGTCGTATAGAGATTTGAGTAACCAATAAACATGACTTAGGCGATCCTCATCAATAATACCCGTAGGATGTGAAACATAAATGTTATTTGTGAGCGTACCTTAGAGAAATGCTTTATTTATGTCAAGTTGATGGATTTTCCAGCTGTGTTTAACAGCCACCTCGAGCACAATTTGAATTTTTGTCGCCTTGACAACAAAGCTAAATGTTTTTACATAGTCAAGCATGTACTGTTGATGGAATGAATGAGCTACCATACATGCCTTGTACCTATCGAGTGTACCATTAGGATGATATTTCAACGTTAGGTATATTTTATGGGAATTACATTCTGATTTGCTGATCGAGGAACCAAATCAAATGTATGGTTATGGGTTGCTGCATTATATTCAATCAACATGGCACTACGCCAATAAAGATCTTTGAAAGCTTGGTTAATTGTGGTTGGGATAACAAGTTTGGTGGAGACATTGAGGGAGAACTTTGGGTTTGGCTTTGTGATTATCTTTTTGGCTCTAGCGATCATTGAGTGGTGATTTCTGGTGGTATCGGTGGTCAGCCAAGGTAATGTTTGTGGTGGCAGTTAGGTATTTTCAGGGAGATTTGGCAACGAGGGTTGTTGATGAGCAGGTTGTGAACAAGATAAGGATGTTGGCTGTTAGATTTGAGTGGTTAATGGGCCATCACTGTTTGTGGTATTAGTGGGCTAGGTGGATTGAGCCAAAGTCTAGTACATGTAATAATGGGCATGCCTGAGGAAGATGTTCGTGTTTCTGGTTGAATTGATTCCGAGTGAGATATGTTAGGGCAGGTAGAATTCACAAATTGGCCTTGTTTAGAGTAGTTAGTATCCTTTGCTTCTTGTTTTCCGATACCTTGCGGTTGTGATGGAGGTGAAGTCTGAGTCGCCAGTAGATGAGGATCCAAACACGATTTTGACAGCAGTGGACCTTGAGGGAGTGACTGGGGGCTATAAGGTAAGGTTGTGGTTTGAGGTTCAAGTGAGTAAGGATTTTCATCAGGAAAACGGCCGAAATCGAACTGTACTTTTTCCTCAGGCTGTTTCATACATGAACTGGATATATGAAGTATCAAAAACATTCAGATAATAGACATGAACTAAACAAAATGTGGTCAAAACCTACATTGACCATGAACTGTGTTAGTCAATAGTTAAATCTCCATTAAACATATGTGGATGACATATTAAACAACACGTGCACCACAAATCTTTGTGGTATCTGGAAAATGAATAAACTCTCATGCTTTGTTGGATTCCAACTGTTGGATTGTTCACCCACCAATAGGGAATGTGAGATGGGTTTAGACCGTTGTGACTAGCTTAGCGCACAGTTGGGCATCCTAACTCGGCTTATGGTTCATCCCGCATCGCTAGTTTTGCTTACCAGCCTACTTGGAGCAACTCTTTGAAGATATCTTACTAGATTTGAATTTTTATTCTGCTTGATTTTGTTAAAGAAACAATACCTTGTTTGGGCAACTATAGAGGCTAGAGCATCTGCCAAGAGATAAGAAAGAAATGTGGAGAAATATATTTTTGAGATTACTTCATTTGAATTGGAACTTTCCACATCAATCCTCTATTACCTTGCCCAAAAAATTTAGGAGGCTGTATTGAACTGAATATTTGTGGTGATTTAACTTTTAAATAAGATTTTAAATGATTTTGGGATTTTGGGTGAATTTAAGGGATTTGTTGTGATTTGGAACTAAATCCTAGACAATCCTACCTAAAACCATGAGATTTGGTTCTTTGTATTTATAACTAAGAAAATCTTCTAAAATCCTTTAAAATTCTCTACAGACATTAAAATCCCATTACTCAAAACATTTCCAATAACAGTGGATTTTAAGGATTTTTTAAATCACTAATTCAATAACACTAGATTTTAAGAGATAGTTACAAATCATATCTTCAATAACACTGGATTTTAGGAGATATTTTAAAATTCATGATTGAATAACACATGATTTGTAATTTTAATTCAAATCATTCCAAATGCTCAGTCCAATACACCTCTCTTATTTTATTTATTTTATTTTTGTCGTACACGTGTCGGTTAAATCGTTTAACAAAAACTTAACTGTTGACTAGCACACAGTTAACAGTCAATGTAGGTTTTGGTCATATTTTGTTTAGTTCATGTCTATTTTTTGAATATTTTGGTACTTCATATATAATTAAGACGACACATGAAGTTCATGTATGAAACTATCTGAGGGGAAAAATACAGGTTGATTTTGGCCGTTTTCTTGATTTTCATCAGGTGGAGTTATGTTTGTGGGTGAGGTGGATGAAAGAGGATATGTATTCTCCACAATTTGGACATGGTGTGATGTAAAGAGGCATCCAATGGCAATATCAAGACATATATGTATTTTGATGAAGAGAATAACCAACAAAGATGTAGGGCAATGATCGAGATTCCAATTTATGGTGAGTGTAGGATCTTAGCCATAGAAAACAGAGAAAACCGAAGAAACGAAGCTTCAAATAGTTGGGGTTTCGTTCCAAACAATCTGGAAAAGGAGAAGCACCTTCAAGAACATATGTGGGTGTTCGATTTATTAGATATACACCTACAACAAATGAGTATTACCATAACATGCACAAAGGTGATGCTTGGGACAAGAAGGCCAGACCGGTGTCAACTATATGAGGATGCTTTCTCTCGGCAACAACATTGTGTTTGGTGTGTGTGGTAGAAAAGTGGGATAAGCAATACCATGTTGTGAGAGGTACGGTCTTAATCCCAAAAGTTCTCCCCCATTCTCTGAAAATAATGGCATGATCTTAGTCTGAAATTTGTTTTCCATCAGAGATTTGAAGGCAATGAAATGGTCACGGGCTTGAGATTTTGTTTCGAGTGGGTAAAGCCAGGTATAATGGTCAAAAAGATAAGGTAAGACTTGAAATTATCAAGTAAAAGGATAAGTGATGTCCAAACGTGAGAGTAAATGTATTCTAACAATTTGTGTGAGACAATGATATTGATATAAAAATGCAATTTATGAAATTTATTGATTAAGAAATTCCAAACAAGATAAAACTTTTCCAAAGAACACAAAACATGAAGTGAAAATATAGATATAAGAGTTTTTGAAGTAGCTTTAGAGGGATGACCAAGTCTGGAATGCCATGATTTGAGAGTGGTTTTAGGAGTAGTGGAGGCGTGGAAGGAGATGTTGGTTGTGGAAGGAATCAACCACTCATAAAGCTCATTTTTAATTTAGCCTTGGAGTAACTGGACATGGTGTTGAGATCCTTCACCTGAAAATGGGCAGGAAAGAACCCCACAAGCACTTGATTAGAATTACAAAGTCGGTAAAGCGAGACAAGGTTCTTTAGAATATTAGGCACGTAGAAGAGATGAGTTAAGGACCACTATGAGAGATCACAAGATCGAAGCCATCTACAATAGTGAATTCTTCACCACCATTATACGACTGATGCAAAGCAAGATTTCCCAAGTTAGAGGTAAGATCGTGTGTTGCACCACTGTCTAGAATACAATTGTTGGGATTTTATGTTGTGGTTGTAGCAATGTTAGCTCTACGCTGCCATGGAGCAGTTGGTGACATTAGAGGAGTATCAAATAAATTCGAGTGATACAAAATTGGGTGCAACTTTGAATATTATGGACCAAGATGCCACAAAGTTGACATTTTCCTTGTTATCCTAGGATGGCTTCTTATCAGGACAACTTTGAGGCTATTACAGTTGCTTCCAAGTTTGTTGCTGTGAGAAATTGTCAACAAAAGGAGTGCTTTGATTGTTGTTGTTGTTGTTGTTGTTGCGGTAGTTGACAACATTGGCAGAGATTAGGAGAGATGAAGACACATCAACGGCTGTCAGAAGCTTAATATCATGATTAAGTAGCATTTCATGAATATCGGCAAGTGTAGGTGACAGATCCCTTCTAGTAAGCCTTCAAGAATAAACTTAATATGCTCTTCATGCTCGAATGCCTTCCCAAGTAATGCTAGATGATCAAATCATGTTGTCAAACCTTGAAAGTAAGCATGAATACTTTTGGATTCATTCTTCCTATGTTTGAGTTGATGACGAATTTGAAGAACATGAGCACGACTTGGTTTAACATATGTGTCATACAGAGTCTTCCAAATTTTAGCAAATGTCTCAGTGGTAGAGAGTAATGGTTGAATGGAAGTTCAGATGGAACCAAGGAGGGAGCTATTGATCAACCGATCTTGTATTTTCCAAATGTTGAAGACAGGATTCAGAACAATGGTTCCATTGATGGAAAACATTGGGGCTGGTACAATGCGAGAGTCATCTAGATAGGCAGATAGTTCATATCCGTCGAGAAGAACTCTAATCTAGCGATCCTACATAATAAAGTTGGAGTGTGAAAGTTTTATCACATTTGAGATGTTGACATTAAGTAAAGTAGGAGAGTCAGACACATTAATTTTCTCACTCGAAGCTTCTAGAGGGTTAATCAGTGTTGAAATTGTGAATGACGACAGGGGAAAAGAATTTAAAAGTGTTCAAGTATCGACAATGCTCTGATACCACATAGGGAAAATGATTCAATTATATTAATCAACACTTTATAAGTATATATATGGTGATTACAATAGTCGTTATTATATTATAATAATTGACTGTATTATCCTTGCCATATATACATCTTCTACATTGGGTGTCAATTTTTCATTGCACAAACAACATAATGCTTTATTGATGAATGGAAGAATGTTGAGATGTTTCTTTCTTCTTTTGGAAATCAAGAGCTCCTTAAGATGTTTAGTTGTTGATCTTAACGAGCTTTGCATTTTGTGGAGTCAATGTGCAACTGTTTCAGAATTCTTTATTGAAACTTTCCTTTCAGCCCATGACTACTAACTCGAGTGATTGTGAATTGTATCTTCTAATGAGGGTTTCATACTCACAACACTAGCCTACATTCAAATTTTTGGAATTTGGGGATTGGTGCCTGCTGAGATTGCGAACTCACACAATCTTTTGAAATTAAATATTTGATAATCTCAAAAATGTTTCTTGCATCATTCTTTGGAAAACCATGATATAAGCTTTAAAAAAAAATATTAAAAAATGTAAAATAAAAACAACCAAAAGAACTATAATGTCAAACACCTGAACACAATCTTAAACCTTGATTATTTTGAGTATATTATAGCATGACACATGAATTTGATTCTTGGAGGTTGAGAAGCTCAAAGCAACACAAGATCAAAACAAAGAAGTATATCTAGAGAAACATTCATTCAAAAGAAACCAGTACTGCAAGTCTATAAGTCCAAATAGTCAAACAATCTTTTGATTTTGTATTCGAGTGAGAACCAGTTAAAATAGTATAGAGAATCTTAACTCAACCTAGACGAACTAGCTATATTAGCAGTACTCCAAGACAGGAAACTTGAGAGGTTGCTAATTTGAGTCTCAACTATGTGCGGAGAGAAAAGGTATTTCCAAAGGAAATATCTTAAGGGTACATCTTGATCCATGGAGACTAGGATTTCGATCCGAATTTCATGGTTAATTAAAGATAATACTCTCTTCATTTCAAAATATAAGAAGTTTTGACTAAAAAGAGATATATTAAGAAACATAAATGTTGCTTAATCAAAATCATTTAATTGTTTAGTTTAATATAATTCGACCAATGATATACGAGACTACAGAATATTAACAGTCAGAAAATAGAAAATTTAATTAATTTTATCTATAAATTTGTAAAGCATCTTATAATATAAAACAAAAAAATCTCTAAAATATCTTGTACTTTAAAACGGAGAAAGTTCATCTTAACTCAACAAATCCCCTTCTACATTATCTCTCTAGTCATATTCTTTTCTTTTTGCGGTTTGAAAAACCTTTTGAAACGGTTTTAAAATATTTTTCTTCCATTAAAAACGGTATTGCAATTTGCTTTATAGTGACTTCCGCAAATAGTTTTCAAAAATGATATAAAAAATATTATTTTCAAACTTTTCAAAAGGTTTTGTGAATTCTTTGTTAAACAAAAAGGGTGTTTTAAAATTGCCTATAGTGTTTCCATGAATCATTTTTCAAAACGCGAATCAAAACAGTTCACGTCTTATCATTTCCGCGAACGCTTTCTAAACGAGTTTGCAAAATATTTTTTTGGTTTATTTTAGATAAATTAATAAGTGGACCATCTGTTTATTTGTTAGTATATTGATCCAATGGTGGCTACTAACAATGATGATGTGACACTGGCTAGGAACCCAATCGTGGACACATCACCCACTGATCCACCCAGTGTGGCTGATAACGAGTTTGATGAGAGGACACGTCAAATTCTATTCGAAAGGGGTCTTCCATCAATGATACTTCTAAGTGTACTAGTATCATCGGTACTCGTGCCTACCCTGGTGATATACTCATCTTCCACGATGGGACTAATGCTTGAAAAATATGACGGCCAAATTTTTAAGTAAGGACAAATGAAGATGATTTTACTTTTGGCAAATTTAACTTTTGAGAAGTACCTTAAGGAGGATAAACCAATCCTTCTTGAGGGAATATTGATCCTTACACACTTGCGAGTGCATAAACGTGCATCATGGAGGATTTTTTGTGCAAAACCTAGATTCTATACCGCTTTGAAGAGTCATTATTCAAAGTCTATTATGGTTACGGGTCATCTAAGACATTGTGGGCTGCTTTGAAAATAAAATATACAAAAGTGAAGATGCTAGATGTTAGAAGTATATTGTAGCAAAGTTTCTATACCAATTGTGACGCTCCAAAAAGTCGACCTTATGCGATTCGTGGCAAGAAATCAACTAGATCGCCCCAACCCACAGCCACAAAGTCCGCAGTGAGGTTCAACCGATCATGATTGAGCCACTTGCTTATCAGATAGGGTTCCCTAGCATACTTAAGCATTTCTAGCGCATTCGTTTAAGTGAATAGGCCTAGTTTTATGCATTTAACGATTCCATCTTATTTATAAACAAGTGCTAGTACAACGTTATTTGATACAAGTCTATATCTATCACATTGAAACTAGACCAGCTATCCATTTCTACACCATCCATTCCTTCCCACCACCTTGGTCCAGTCCATAGCTTAGCCATTAGAGTTCTTTCCATGAGAGACGTTCTCACCTACATTCAAACATGAATGCATAAGCACAATTCAGGCTTAGTCAGCGGAATCATTCTGTCTCAATGGGTCTAACAAGGATTCATATCCAACAATCAATTCAATCAAGTCAAAACACTGTTCAGTCCATGAGAGCACCAAGAATGACCGCTAGTTTTTCCTTTGATTCATTGATGCCTCGCTACTTAAGCAGTCGTCAAGCATGATTCATGATCAGACCACGGTTCACACTAGGCCACTCATGGACCAAAAAATGATACAGTATGAGCAAGACAAGCAATAAACATGACAGTTCTACCCAATTTAGACTAAAGAATCTATGTTAGGATCGACTCGAGTTATATCCATGGTCAACCACTCACCTTAGCTGAACTGCTACCTAACACTTCTTGACGCTTATGGATTCAGATGCTTCTGTCTGAAAATAACCTCTGAGTCAGAGTAATACTTTCTCACACAAGTTGTAGCTTCTGAAAATCCTTGCTCATAAACACTTAGAGTTTTCTTTTTGATTTTTATAACTTTTTCGTAATCTCTTTAAGTGACGAGAATGAGGCTTATTCAAAGAATCCAAGGATTCCTTCACCTTTGGGTTTCCTAAAGAACTTTGTCCAAGGGTTTTCTTTAGCAGATTACACATGAGGTGCTTAGTTAACTTAGTGGGCGCAAGCTGCTCATGCAGCTGCCTGTTGATGCAGCTAGTTGGCTACTTACTCGGACAGCTGACTCTCTTACTTGGTTATGCAGCTATCTGCCTCCTAACCAGACTACTCACGCACCTAAGTGCTTGATTCCCAATCGTACCAGCTCATGCAGGTGCCTGTCCACAGAGCTACTTACTTACTTCCAGCTACTTAACTTAGATTTCACTAAGTTACTTGATCGTTCGGATTCCCTTGCCTACTACTTAAACCAAGTCGACTGAACTTGGCTTTTCATTCAATCCGTTCGTACCAACTCGGCCAGAACCAAATCTTGCATGGGTTCTCTTGATTAACTGACCATGCTGTTCCCTTTGGTTCAAACACGCACCTTCCCACTACTTGTCTGGAATCACCTGAAACGGTTCGCCGACTGCGGTGTTACAATTCTCCCCTACCTGAAGGAGATTCATCCTCAAATCTAGGACTTAATCGTACCAACTTCCTGTTTCTCAAACCACTTAGGAAATTTTTCTTTTAGCAAGACTTCCAAATGGTGGACTCCAAACTTGTCATGCAACATGTGGAAACACTCCAATTGATATGTGAAGAGATATATGTTAAAGGAATATCGATCTGTGAACCTTCCACAATCAAAAATTTTATTAGAAAAACTTCCACCAAACTGGGTCGATTTCAAGAATTATCTGAAGCATAAGTGAAAAGCAATGGGTATCAAAGATCTTCTCAACATGCTACAAAATAGTAAAAGAACCATATTTTAAGCTCGACTAACCTTCTACAACATGATGTGAACGTGCCTGAGTACAAGGGAAAAATCATTGACAAAGGAAAAGGCAAAGTGATTGCATCATCTTCCTTAAAACTCAACTTAGCAGAACTCTTAAAATAGTTTGGAGTAAAAGAAAAGGTGAATATACTGGTCAATTTCATTCATTTTCTAAAGAAAATGGCATCCTCCACCAAACAATAGCTTCATATTTATCATAGTCTAATGGAGTATCAGAAAAAAATCAAACTCTGAATGAAATAATGAATAATATGCTGGAGGAATCTGAGTTACCCCATAACATGTGGGGGCGGAGGTAGAGGAAAGCGTTGCTCATCACAAATTATATCCTTAACAAAATACCACACAAAGTCACTAGTAAGACACCTTATGAACTATTGAAAGTTTATACATCATCAAAAAAATACCTCAAATTGTGGGGGGGGGGGGTGCTAAGCAAAATTTGTAGCGCCACCTTTTAAGAAAGCCACATCAGTCATAAAGTGGTTGATTGCATATTTCTTGGTTATGCACATATCAGTAGTGTCTATCGGTTTCTAATTTTTAAATTAAAAAAACCAAATATCCATGTCAACGTGATTATGGAATCAAGGAATTCATCTTTCGTTGATCACACATTTCCATACAACGATAAAAAAAATCCAAAAGAAACTTGTGAAGAAAGAGATATTTCAAATAATGACCCTGGTACTTTTTGTTTGACTTATAAGATGAACCTAGACAAAGCAAAAGAACTCGTAAGGAAAAATCTTATGGTGAAGATTTTTTGATAATATTTCTTTTAGAAAGTGAACCATGAACATTCACAGAAGTCATGTCTACATTAGACACATCTTCATAGAAATAAGCTATCAATAGGGAGAACCATAGTTATGATATAGCTTATCTACCTCAAGGGTTTTAAGTACTAGGGTGTAAATGGATTTCCAAAACAAAATTTAAAACTGATGGATCCAAAGTACAAAGCTAGACTTGTGATGGAAGGATTCTGACAAAAAGAAGGTATGAATTTCTTAGATACCTATTCTCCAATAAAAAAAAAATATTCAATCATAATACTTGTAGGAATTGTAGCATTAAGAGATTTTAAAATCCATTAAATGATGTCAAAAATATGTTTCCAAATGATGATTTAAAAGAAGAGATTTCTATGAAATAACCTGATGAGTTTGTTGTTCGAGGACAAGAACAAAAAGTCTGTCAATTTGATAAGTCGTTGCATAATTTAAACAAGTTCTAGAACAATGGCATGAAAAACTTAACAATGCAATGATGTTAAATAGCTTCGACATCAATGAATATGATAAGTGTGATGTGAACATCGACCATGAAGTCTTACTAGTGGAAGCTATTGAACTCCCAATCATAGAAGATGGACCAAGCATGAGATGCAAGACAAGTGCACTAAGAGACAAGTTCAATCAAGGAGTATGCAAGCTACTCAGACTCATTTCATCAACCTTAGACACCAACCAAGCACTCACCGGAGCAAACATGCAAGCGGCGACTAGTTCAACCACCAACCGAGCTAATAAGGTAAGTTTGTGCTATACAACTAACTTTCATACAGGTGGCGGCAACAAATAAACTTCCATAACCAAAACACGCGGAAACAAGAGACTACCTTAAGTAGAAACCGAGTGAGACTTTAATGTGTTGATTTTCTTTTAAATATGTGTTTAATTTTTGTATAATGCATCATGAATGCTACGCTATTCAAGCTTCATTTTAGTGATTTGATTGCATAATTGTAGAGCGAAATTAGCTCCATTTTCTGCCCATTGAAGGCACCACCGACGAGCTATATATAAAGCTCCTTGCAGTTTTGTATTTTTTAGACAAGAATCAATAAACCTAAAGTTTTCTTTCAAAGTATTTTCCGTCTAATTCTCTTTGAGGAGTTAAGAGTTTAGTCGAGATCAAACCTTGTGAGGAGTCCAAGCCTTGATCAGACCGAGATTATCAAAGGAATCACCACCCTCCTTTGTGGTTCTCATCCGCAACCTTCCACACACGCACCAACCATAGAGGATCGACTCTTGAAGTTTTCTCCACTGGTTCCACCATCACACAGCCATAAGGATTGATCCATTGAGGTCTTCTTGTAGTCTTCATCAAGCCATACCACACGGCAAGGCACATATCATCTGGTATCAGAGCCGAAAGGTTCCAAACCGGTAATTCTGTATCGTGTCCATTTCTTTATTTTTTTTAATTTTGTTTTGATTATTTCGATTTTAATTCTTTGTTAAATTCAGAATTTTAATTTCAAATTTGTTAGTTCAATTTATAAAACATTAAAAAAAACGTATAAAAAAGGAAGTAGTTGTTGAATTTAAAATTTCTTTCCTTATAATC
>OVBA01009001.1:234-11418 GCA_900406435.1 Lepidium aucheri | reverse complement strand
GAGGGCATCAAGCCAATAGAACCAAACAGACCTATGAATAGAGCTAGAGCATGCAAGCTGAGGATGAAATTAGGAGAAACTGTGGCTGAAGTGCTAAGCAAGGAAGAGGAAGCTTCTACACCAAACCACACCAAAATCGATAAGAGCCACATTGAAGTATTTTCAAGAAGTGCGAAGAAGAAGACAAGGGACTCGAACCAAGATCAAGACCAAGAAATTCAAGATCTTCAAGACATTAAAGAAGCTGAGCAAGAGGACCAAGAACCGTCAAGACTTGAGCTGCAATCAAGCAACAAGGCTTGGCCTTTCATTCGGTCCAAAACGTATGTTTTACTTACATTATGAATGTCTTTGCAGGTCCATCAAGCCCAATGGCTCCAGCCTCTTAGATTAGAGAGTCTTAGAGTCCATAGGCTTTTAAATTTTGTTTAATAAAAGGTCAAGGCTTCAGCTTGTGAAGCAAGACCATCCGAACACTAAGTAGTTCCACATTTTTTTTATTTTGTTTGTTTTGTTTCTTGTTGCTTGTTGTTGGGCTGCGACCCATCTGTGTTTCTTATTTCTTTTTGAATTTGAGTCGGCCTTTTAGGACTAGCTGATAGGACCATTATATAAGGTCCCCTTGCAGCCGTGTATTCTTTTTTAACCTATTATCAATAAAGATCGAACTTTCTTCTACTTAGAAAACCTAGCCGTTGGAAGCTTAGCAGCTTTGTTCAAATGTGCAAACCACAACAAGTGATCTCGTGAGGATTCCCCTTGATCAGAAGTGTGTCCGAGTGTATCAAGAAGCCTCCATTCTTCTTGTGGATCACTTTTCAATCCACCAACTTCCGCATCACATCCACATCTTAGCAAAGGAAGCACTTCGGTTTCCCTTTGATTGAGATTCATTCCAAACAACCTTAGAGAAGCACCTTGAGACGTGTATCACTTATTTTAAAAAATGTTCAAAATTTCCAAGCAATTCTTTCTTTATTGTAGCATGAACTTTTGAACCCTATAAAAGAGCAAATATTTTTTTATCAAAAAAATTGATAAAATAATACAAATCTATGGAAAAGATTGATATAAAAATACTTACGTGTTTATCAAGCAAAACCAATTCAAGTGCTTGACTATACTCTTTTGTATAGATCTTCCATAGACGAATAATTTTGACTTTATTTTTTCATTGTTGGCTGATGGGTTTAAAAATTGAGAGAGAATGTACAACCATTTTTTGTGAAGACGTATGCTTATTTTTTGAAAGAGAATATTTGGTTTTTTTTTATGTTTTGTTGAGTATAAATTGTAGAATATGAACCTTATGTAGAGAGATTAGAACTTTTAAAATCGTGTTGTCCCTTTATTTTGAGAATTGCTATCAAAATTGTTAAAGAATATGCTAAAATAATGCTAATTTCAAAATAATTTTAGTTTATCAAATTATTAAATTTTGTTAAAATTGTTAAGATAGATTCAGTTTATATAATATATGAAAGAGTATATATTAAAAAAATTACGAAAAAATTATTATCAAATCCGATTTTTTTAAAAATGTAATTAAAAAGATATATAATAACATAAATTTTGGACTTTCACAAAAATAAAACCATAATTTTTGGATTATAAATAGTTTTAATCAAACAAATCCGAAATTTTAAAAACTGGTTGGGTATACTAAATTAGTTACTGATTATCCAAATTATTATCAAAATTATTAAGATAAATAGGGATTATTTAAGATAGATCCGGGTTATAAAATCAAATAAAACAAAAATTATTTTCGAAATTGTTACCAAAAATGTTAAAGAATATACTAAAATAACGCTAATTTCGAATTAGTTTTAGTTTAACAAATAATTAAATTTTGAAATCATTGTTAAGATAGATTGAGAATATGAAATCAAATTGTTTTGGATTGTTATCAAATCAGAAAAACAGAATATGTGATAGAGTATATCCCTAAAAATACAAAAAATTATTATCTAAATATCAAAATAATTATAATATCATTATAATATTAAATTTTACTATAAAATTATTATAAAATCAAAATTATGAAATCATTATAATATAAAAATAATTAGTTCATCATTATAAGAACTTAACTCATGTGATGATGAAACTAATATAATATTAAAATCATTATGAAATTATTATAATATATTACATCATGTCATGAAATAAATTATAATATCAAAATCATTTATGAAATCATTGGAATATCAAAAACACTAAAAAATCATTTCAGTATTGAAAACATAAAATCATTCTAATATACAAATCATTATGAAATCATATGAATATCTTATGTCATGTCATGCAATTATTGGTCGAAATCATTAGTTCATCATTATAAGATCTTAATTCATGTCATTAAATTATTACAATAACAAAATCATAAAATCATTATAATATAAAACTTTCGATCATATATATGATCTAATTGATCATATAACATATAATCAATACTTAAATTATATCTTAAATTTCAAATTATTTATTTAAACTATATATTTCAAGCAATTATAGTTTGTTTTTTTGGTCGAAGCAATAATAGTTTTTTGTACTATTGATTCTCTTTATTGGCCATTATTACATAAGATTTTGAATCTCATAAAAGATACTTCATAGTTTATATTATTTAGAAAAATAAAAGATTACATACTAGATAATAATTAAAAGACAAAAAAAGATTTCAGCATACAATTTAAAATATTATATGTTGTAAATTAATCACCACAAACATACGCAAGAATTCCATAGTTCGCTATGATTTAATAATACAATATCATCAATTCTATCACCGGAAAGAATTCTAAGTTCAACAAATCTTCTTCCGATTCGCAAAATGTGAAGTGTTGTACCATACAAAAGACCGGATCTTGCATCAATGTCTCTGATCATGTAAACCCGGTACATAAATCCAGTTGGTCTTGGAGTGTTCCTATGATTAGTAGACATTACTCTGATAAAAATATAAAAATTGTATGTTAGTTTTATGAATAAAATAGAAATTCAGCCTTTTGTATATAAAAATTGTATACACAAATCATGTGTTTCAAGGTTTGAATTTTATTTTTAAATGACAACAATGATATGTATTGAATAGTTAATTTTTTTACTAACCTTGTGTTACTTTCTGATCTTGGAGCACAAAAACGTCTGTGAAAGAAATCATATGAAAATATAAAAATTATACAATCGATTATAACAAGAATATAAGAAATCTATAAAGGAAAATAAAAAATGTTTACCTAGAAACCATGATGGAAGATTATGAGTAATGAAGAACAACAAAAAATTATGCTAATCATGAGTTTATATAGAAATTAAATAGGTTTTTAAAATTAGAATATATAAAAGAATATTCCGCAAATAATATACAAAAATTTCATATCTCCTATATATGTATAAAATGTTCGGAAATATAAATATATTAATATATATATATAGCGTGGGATTAAATATAAAAATATAACAAAATTTTTCTAGTAACAAACTCAATAAATCCATAATTTAAAATCTAACATATGACTTCAAGTTGTAAACTCAAAAAGTTAGCCTCTTATATATATTGGTGCTTGATACCAACACATCAGCAATTTTGAGTTTTCTGAATCAACCATTAGAATTATAAGATTAAAACATGTCATCACATTAAAAGCCACATATTAAAAAAAATTAATAAATTATATATCTGTAGAAAACCTACATATGAGATATTGCTGGTGTTTACTTTGGAACAGAAGATGGATCATAATCGAATCAAGAAGGTAAAGGCCCAGTTGAATCAAGACGCACCTCTCTCGATTGTGAAACTGTTACGCACCACCTCTCACAATTATGAATCACGAATGACTTCCTTTATAGCTGTAGATTGGTGATTTAACATTCTTATAGGACCTTTTGTAAGCCCTTTAAAAGGGTATAGTCTTCTTCTCTATAAATTATCTAATTAAGTAAACAGTTCTTTCTCAAAAGCTTAATCTTTCTTCCACTTTAACACACACTTCTGAATCGTTTAAGCTTCTACCCAACGAAGCAATGAAAGGATCCAGAAGACAGACCAAGGAGGAAGAGTAGAACGATTCGACGGTCCTTTCATGGAGGTTAATATAATTGACAATGGCTTTCCATCTCCACGTTGATTTCCCGATCAGTGAAAAATTGATGGACTTACAGAATCGATGGGTAGTTTTACAAACCCGATTTCCTCTCCTTTTTTCAGAATTTTGATGGGTCAACTCTCAAAGACCGCATTTCATCATTACTAAACCCAAACCCAACACACTTACTTTACGGATTTTTCAGATAACCCACATGTTACATTTTAGATTTAATATAAATATATATTCAATTTAATTATATTGCACTTAGACTAAATAACTTTGTCGCAACATTCGAGATTACTCATTTCGTAATTCATATAATATAAAATTTTATTATTACGCACGTATGTTTATCACATCTAGAATCAAAATTTTAAATAAAATTTAAAAGATAAGCCACACTTTTTCAATAAGTCCAAAAGAATATTATAATAATAATAATTCATTCAACATCATTGTTTTACTTCAAAATCATAAAAGCACGTGAAAGTAAATTCAACAAACAAAACCAATCAAAGAAATTGAGCCTGATAAAAGATTTTTTTTTTCACGAACAACTAGCATTGATTAACAACACTCTGTTTTCAAGAATCCATAGTTGATTGAGACTGAGTAGAAAGAAGTAGATCATCCAATTCATCCTTTTCCTCTACATATATCACACATAATATAGTAGTTTTTTCTTTTCTTTTCTCTAAAGCCTTGTTTATTAGTTTATTTTTTTGGTATATTATAATATTATATACCTCGTAAATAAAAACTAATTACTGATAATAATTAATGTTGTGTGAATATTTAGTGGGTTACCCGTTAACCCACATCACGCCATGCGTTTTGTCCATTTTAACCATGAGTTATAATGGGCCGGCCAGTGGAACCCACTTCTAAACTGGATAAAAATATATAACTCATACCCGTTCCATGGTGAGATGGATCAGGTTTGATCTGCGGGTTTGGACCCATTATGACTGACTAGAATTGAGGCATCTGATGGATTTGATCCTCCTCATGGTACTATTATCACTCGACTTGGCTATGAAACAACACCAATCATGGCTCTTGATTTACATAATCGTAGAGAGGATCGCCTGTCTTTATAACTTCCAATAATGTATCAATCAGGGTCATTAGTACAGAAATGGAACTTCTTAAGCTTCCCCTGTTTTAAATTGGTAATCCTGATAACTAAGACTAAATTCTAGGTATGATAAGAGTTCAATGAACTTTCTGGTAACTGGTACTTTAATTTGAAGCTTCTAACGCAGTTAAGTTAACTATTGAGTACGAATGCTTGGGGAATTTGGGTTCCAGGTGTCTTAGAGTATAGCGCGGAAAGGAAGATATGGTGCTTCCTTAGTAGAAATCTTCCTTTCGTAGTTAATCAGTTAACTATTGGTTATGATTAATCAAGCTGGTAATGACTACGCTACGTACTGTGAGTTGAATGCTATATGTTCCTGTTGTTATGATATTTTCTTATCATGTTTATTATATTCACATATTTTAATGTATGCTAATCATTCATTAGGGCTCTATTTAATCGAGCAATGTTGATGGAACAGGGACTAATTACTTTCCAAAATAGTAATGGCGGTGGACAACAATGAAGAAGGCCTAGCGTTGCCATTTTAACTCCAGCCCCGCCTTTTTAGTGTTATCACAAATTATATATATAAGAAATAATAAAGGTTGATTTACTCAAATAGCGTAGAATTATACATAAATGACTTAAATAGTGTGGAATTATTATTAATTACTCAAATACTCTTGTTTTTTTTAATTGCCACTTTGCCCTTTTGAGATTTGTAAACAAAAACGTAATAACAAAAATGTCATTAATGAAAAGTACCACGTCAGCCCGAAAATCGCGTAGGTCTGCCGCGAAGATCTACCAACGCTCAACCAAAGCTCTACCATAGCTCAACCAAAGCTCAACCAAGATCAGCCAAAGATCAACCAAGCTCCACCAAAACTCCACCAAAACTCCACCAAAGCTCAGCCAAGCTCAACCAAGATCTACCAAGCTCCACCAAAACTCCACCAACCATAATTCATGTTTTTAAAGTAGTGTCAAATAAAAACCACACTAAATTTCCGTAATTAGGAAGTAATTTTGTCAAACACTAAATAACTCATGTTTTGCCTGTTTGGTAAATTTTGGTGGACTGTGGTGGAGTTTGGTAGAGTTAGCGTTGCTAGTGTGGTAGAGCTTGGTAGAGTTTGCTTGAGCTATGGCAGAGATGACTCATTTAACCTAGTTTGTAGAATGACGATTTTATCCATTCCTTCTCTCTAACTCGATGCTGCCAACCACCATTGAAGCACAAATCACCATTGTTGGTTCTTTTGAGCTTCTTTTGAGTTTAATTTGTGCTTCTTTTGAGCTTCTTTTCTTGGTTTTGGATATGGATCGAATTGTTTTAATCTGTGGGAGTTGGAAATTCGAACAAAACCATTGGTTCTTTGTTGTAGATACTTCTCATGGTTGTAAAATCTTGGAATTGAGTGAAGCTGTGAGTTATGATGAGTTTGTAAGGATGGTGAATGAAGATTTTGATCTAAATCAAGAGATCTACAAGGTAAAACTCAGTTACATTTCAAATGAACTCATGCATGAACTTCCACAAGATACACCTCCTATCTTCGTGACTAACGAAAGACAATTGCGTGGGTATGTGCAACAATTTGAAAAAGAGTCAATTCGTCTTTGTGTGGAGATTTCAAGGAAGTCTCATTTTGTGGTTGAACAAAGTGTAAGATTTGAGCCTAAATGCGAGCCTAAATGTGAACCATTTGATTCAACGCGTGGTAGAGTCAATTCAACGTGTGGTAGAGTCAATTCAACGTGTGGTAGAGATAGGCAGACTTTCAAACAAGAAGATAAAGACGTTGACTACGATGACGGAGCAAAAATGTNTTAGACATCAAAATGAGGTCACTTCAATTAGCTGTTGGTCAAATGTATCCCACCAAAGACGATCTTGAGTCAAGGTTGAAGACATATTCTGTTTTACATAGGTTTGATTTCGATGTCGTATGTTCATCGACGATGTTATTTGTTGTGAGATGTTGGGTTCCAAACTGCACTTCGAGAGTGCGTGCTTCACGCCAGGATCCTGAGAGTCCGTATTTCTTTATTCGGATATATTGTGGAGAACACACTTTCTCAATTACGGAAAGGTCATCTTGGGCACGTAAAAAAACGCCCAATATTCTTGGTCATTTATACTTGGATTTTGTTGGTGGTGTTGGGCCTTCTGTTCTTCCCGCTCATGTTGTTGAATCACTTAATAAACGATTCGGTTTGAAGGTACATTTTCTTCATGGTAGACATTTGGCAGACATTTGGTAGACTTTGGTAGACTGTGGCTGACTTTGGTAGACTGTGGTTGACTTTGGTTGACTCATGGTAGACTTTGGTTAACTCATGGTAGACTCATGGTAGACTTTGGTGGAGTCTACCAAAGTCTACCATACATCTACCATGAATGTACCATACGTCTACCATGAGTCTACCAAAGTCTACTATACGTCTACCATGAATCTATTAAAGTCTACCATGAATCAACCAAAGTGTACCATGAGTCTACTAAAGTCTACCAGGCGTTAGTAGAGGTTAGTTACGTTTGGTTGAGTTATAACTTTGCCTCTTTGTTTGAACTTTTTACAGATGAAGTACTGGAAGGCACATCGTACTTTAAAGGAAGCTCGGGCTCTAGTTACAGGAACTTCAGAGAATAGTTTTGAAGAACTTCCATTGTATTTATATATGATTAGACGAGCAAATCGTGGAACACTTATTAAGCTGGAAGTAGATGGATATGATAGGTTCAAGTTTCTATTCCTTGCATTTGATGCAAGCATCAGAGGATTTCCTTATATGAGGAAGATTGTTTTTGTGGATGGAACATTTTTACAAGGAAAATATAAAGGGAATCTTCTCACGGCAACAATGCAAGATGGGAATTTCAACATTTTTCCTATGGTATTTGGTGTTGTTGATATCGAAAATGATGAATCTTGGGAATGATTTTTTAGACAACTCAACCGTGTCATTCCTGATGATGAAGAGTTGGCAATCATTTCAGATAGGCATAGATCAATAACCAAAGCAATAACATATGTGTATCCCCTTGCCGCCTGTGGGATTTGCACTTACCATCTACGTAAAAATATTTTGTCCAATTTCAAAGGAGGAGAGTCCTTTAAGCTGTTCAAGAAGGCTGCTACTGCATATAGGCGTGACGAGTTTAATGCAATCTTTGGCAAAATAGAGAGACTAGATCAAAGGCCATATGAGTATTTGCTTGGGGCTGATGTTCGTTTGTAGAGTCGTGCACATTTCCTTGGGAATAGATACAACTTCACGACGTCAAACATAGCAGAATTTATCAATCATGCGTTAGCTGAAGCGCGAACATTTCCTATTGTGCAGCTTATAGATGCCATTAGGGCAATGTTAACAAGGTGGTTCGCGAAGAGGAGGGCAAAGGCAGCTGCAACAACGACCATTCTCACTACAGCAATCGAAAAACTTCTCAAGGTACCTCTTGGTAGAGATTGGTGGAGTTAGGTAGAGTTTGGTAGAGTTAGGTAGAGCTTTGGTAGAGTTTTGGGAGATGTATGGTAGAGTTAGGTAGAGCTTTGGTAGAGTTATGGTAGAGTTTTGGTAAAGTTATGTGCAGCTTTGGTAGACATTGGTGGAGTTTTGGTAGAGCTATAGTAGACTTTGGTTGACATACTGCTTTTTTCACCATGCAGAATAGACTTCTCGAAGCCACACAGTACAATGTGCAAAACATTGATGAGCATCAAGCGGTTGCCACAAGCTCGGACTCCTCACATTTGGTTTATTTTCCGGAGAAAACGTGCTCTTGCAACATGTTTGACGTGGATAAAGTTCCTTGTGTGCACGCCTTAGCTGTAGCAGAAGTATGGAAGCGTTCGAAGATCGAGCTAACAAATCCTTACTATTATACGAGTTACTTGTACCATGCGTATGCCAAATGTGTGATGCCAAGAGATGCAGCACTTCCAATACCTGAAGAGGTGGCTCGTAAAGTTTGTTTACCTCCTGTTGTACGTAACCAACCTGGTAGGCCAAAGAACTCACGGATGAAAAGTTGGTTTGAGTGCTCATTAGAGGCAAAGCGCCCAAGAAAAGTGACAACTTGTTCGCGATGTAAAGGTGTGGGACATATNTGCGATGTAAAGGTGTAGGACATATTGCTCGAACATGTAGAGCAGACGACCAATCTTGAACTAAGTTAACCAAACTCTATTATGTGTTTATTATGTATACATGTTATGTGTATCTCTACAAAACTGTATATGTGTTTACCAAACTCTATTATGTGCTTTTATCCATGTTATGTGTAACTCTACTAAACTCTATTATGTGTCTAACAATGTTACGTGTATATCTACTAAACTCAATTATGTGTTTTTGATTTGTCTATCTATGTTGCGTAAATATTCCAAAGATCAACCAAGCTCTACCAAAGATCAACCAAACTCTACCAAAGATCAACAAGGCTCTACTAAAGATCAACCAAACTCTACCAAAGATCAACCAAGTTCTACCACATATCAATTAACTCTAACAGAGATCAACCAAACTCTATTATGCGTCTATCCATGTTATGTGGACGGTCAACTCTACTAACCGCCTTATCAATTTGTTATGAAGAAGACAATCTTTTGTTAAGTTAATATATTACCAGAAATTACCAAATTTCGTCCATTACAAAATGAAAGTTAGTGATATATGATAACAAGATTTTCGGTCTATTGAATTAAATCATTGAGGGGTAGTGGAAAGTAGATGGATTAGTCGAACCAATACTCAGTGAATACTTGTAAGCAACTTATCTAATACCAGATTCTACTTCAGACAACCTACCAATCTGTCACAAAGATAGGCTATAATTCTAGTGAACTCTCAAACTAGCACAAAGGACAAAAATACACTATGAGACAAAATGAAAACAGAACAAAACATTCAAAAACAGAGAAACGATCACAAAACAGAGCAAGATAATGACAATAGATAAATCTAGGATAATAAACATGAATCTAGAGGATAGGAGGTGATTGATCGGCGGTAAACTCGCCGATTAAACCTTGCCAAGCTATATACGGCGATCTCTAGATCGGGACAAGCTAGATCCACCCATTATCATGGTGAAGACCCCTTTCCAATCCAGTCGATCCATTACGATGCTAGCCGCGATCATACCGGATCAAAAGCTTAAAGTTCAGCGCAATACATCTAATGACTGATCTACATGCTAGATCTCTCTTCGGTGGATCAAACCATCTCTCATATGACACTTGGTCTCCGATTCCCTTAGCACTAGCTTTGGGTTTCGGTTCAAATTAGATCTCTTTTGATCAGGGAGAGATCGGCCTTAAGCTCGGTCATATGAGAAGAGATCAGATCAAATCCATGTTTGCTAGGCGAGTGGATCAGAAATTTCACCTCCGATCTCCCTATCCTCGAGATCCACAAGGATCTACTCACTTCTCATGATTTGAGAGTGGAAGATCAAAGGAGATTTCATCCTCATAAACATAAACAGCAATAAGAAAATAAACAACAAAAAGTAAAGATGAAGATCAAATAAACTTAATTCATTAAACTTAAATCGCATTCAACAAAGTACCTTAAACAATCTTAAAGAAAGCAACAACGAAAATAGAGAGAGTTTCTTTGCTAAAACATCAGATAATTCTATAAAATGATGATTAAAGGGTATCTATAGGATCATTTTCATAACCCTAATGGTCAAACCGATCTAAGTCGGTTAACTAGAAATCTTCTCCTCGCTGTCACTTGGCAAGCTTGGACACCGAGGAGTGGTCTTTACTCTGTCCTTGCAGGCTGAGGCCGAGTGGAATGGTTCGAGTGTGATAAGTTGGTTCTCCCTCGCGGTAGATAGGTTGAGGCTGGCGACTGAGGTTTCCTTCCGTTAGCGATCCATGCAATCCTCACCCTGCGAACCGCGAGATAGCAATCTGAGTCTGAGCAACTTCTTTTCCTTTGCAGCTGATTCCGATAGCTTTAGCTCCAATTTAAACTCCTTTT